>NMRB01003029.1:6005-20611 GCA_002633025.1 Notospermus geniculatus
TAGCACCTGAAGTGCAGTCCCCCACAGAGCACCCCTTTGGTGCTAAATTTAGCACTTGAAGTGCTGAATTTAGCACTTCATTTTTTAGAGTGGACACCTTAGCATACCATTATCATCAATTCATGTAAGTTTTGGTTGAGTTATCTGAGGAAATAGTGAAATGATCGTAAGGGTATCGTAGAACAATGGAGTTGCTATGCTGTTGCTGGGGACATAACTAGGTAATGAGTTATAGGCCTACCAGGCACTAGCTTAGCCTCGCCATTATCAAACCACAAAGTCTGGTTGAATTCTAATCTGTCATAATGACAACGGATGCTAGGGATTACACAGCAGTGACGGGTGGGAGATACCACAAGGCCCCTTAGCCCGATCACTATTACATGTACCATAGGTTTGGTTAAAATATGTGCAGTAAAAATAGCGAAATGATCCTAGCCCGGGTGGTACCACAAGGTCCCTTAACCTGATCACTATTACATGTACCATAGATCACTATTACGAGACTCACTATTACATGTACCACAGGTTTGGTTAAAATATGTGCAGTAAAAATAGCGAAATGATCCTAGCCCGGGTGGTACCACAAGGTCCCTTAACCTGATCACTATTACATGTACCATAGGTTTGGTTAAAATATGTGCAGTAAAAATAGCGAAATGATCCTAGCCATACCGCTCCGCTCCGCTGTTCAGTAGTCCGAAGGTTCATCAGTCAGAAGGTCCACTAGTCCGAAGGTTCAGTAGTCCGAAACTTAGGGTTCACTAGTCAGAAGGTCCACTAGTTGGAAGGTCCACTAGTTCGAAGGTTCAGTAGTCCGAAGGTGCACTAAATCGAAGATCCACTTGTCCGAAGGTTGATAAGTCCATTTGACGGGTTTGGCAGCGGATGTGTTGTGAGCTAAAAGTGGATTAGGGTGGGATGGGGCGACTGGATGGGTCAGAATTAAGTGGGAAAGTACAGGTGGATCATTATTAATATCAGCGCCTTCTCCCTTGAGTAACTGTGGACATCCACTTTGCGTATAGTGTCGGAGATGTTTACTAAAACATCATGTATATATCTTTCTGATATCCCTATCGGTTAAAGCAGATGGACCACCGATTGACCTATATTATTTGGAGGCGACGTCGCAGACGTTCGATTCATAAAGGCTCGTTACTACGATGGTGTCGACGTCATTGTCTGCGATCAAGGCTTGTGATTGGTTGCGAGTGGGTTTCTCTTTGGCGCTAAAACATTTCACGATTTCACGTTACGTGAAATAATCTAGGTCACATCGGTAGCTCATCTCCTTTAACAAAGGTCGACAGCCGTCTGTAATTCAGTCTCGTAGATCTTGTCGGAGTCGGAGTCGGAAAGCATCTTAACCTCACTATTGAAATGGTCCAGAGACTAGTTGGGTGCAGTGTGCAAGAGTTAAAGGATGTCTACCAGTATTTGGAAAGGGGCGATTTACAGGATGCTGGCCCGATAAAAATGTCCCAGTAAGACAACATGGGACCTTCGGACTAGTGAACCTTCGGACTAGTGAACCTTCGGAACGGTGGACCTTCGGACTAGTGAACCTTCGGACTAGTGGACCTTCGGACTAGTGAACCTTCGGACTAGTGAGAATCATATTTCATGGGCCCCTTTAAATAGATTTAAGATGTTTTATGCATGATGCCGCCCCAGGCTAATAAAAACCAAATGAAAAATCTGGGCACAAAAGACCGTAGGGCCGAAAAAGGCCTAAAACTTGTATCCTGTTTCTGCCGAAAGGGGCCAAAAACGTCATTAAAATGCCAAACATTCATACTCACATCTCTTCTAATACTAAGTTCACGTACTCTTCCTCCCAGTAAAGTGGGAGAAGATGTCCTCCTTGCCATTGACTACACACTTTCTCAGACGCCCAAAATGACAGCTCACTCTTACTTGATATGTAGCAGTGGCCATGATAGTCAACCCGTCTTTTGAACAGGGTTTTGTCTTTTGCATCTGGCGGGCACTCTGAAAGGAAAAAAAGTAGTTCTTGATTGCATCGTAAGTGTACGGCAAGTCGTGGCTTCACCGCAAATGAAACCGAATCGGAACAAAGAGTTATTAATAGGGCTTAATCGGGAAGACGCATACTATACAGGGACCGGTACTCGAATACCGGTATCCTTTTGAGTAATCCGATAATAAATAGTGACATTGTCAGTGCGCAAGCTTGGCTGAAATTCAGCATATTGGCGGGAGTCATCAACAGCTGCATCTGTACACCAAACATTTGAAGTCCACACGATGCAGCAGAAACTCCATATGAATGTTTTGATCAAGCATAGTTCACCAAGCAACATCAAGATATGGTCTACCGTAGCCGGCGTGTTGTACTTGACTCGATGGCGCGATGACTCGACGGCGAAGGCCAGTTAAATTTCCTGTTTACATGTATTTATAAATTGGTGAAGGGCTTACTGGAGTTTACGCAAAAACGCAATGACGAAAAAACCCGCTAAAACCGAGGGAGTAATCATTATTTTCATCGTTGTCTTTTCCTGATCAACCAACGCACCATTTCCATGATTGAAGACCGTGAGTTCTGCCGCGAAGACAAACGGCTGGGCGGCCCAAACTGTAGCAACCTGTAGGCCTAAATGTATTCGGTCTACGGTAGGCCGAGCAACACGTTTATTTCTCTAAATGTTACATTTTACCAAATGTCCCGAAATGCTAGAGAAAATTCTGCATTCGGGTCAGCAAAGTGTGAGAATTTTGCCACAAAGTGTCAAAGTGTAAAATTAGGTCGGATCTTCATACCGAGTGACGTGTCGTCACGCGACCATGGTCACAGTGTCAACGTAGTGTCAGCGGATAGGCCTACATCAATGCACGCCAACAGCGTCATGGGGTGACGTCATGATGATCCCGCGTGCGTGTGTAAATATAGAAGTTCCAGAGCATAGCATTCAGGTAAGGAGACAGTCAGGTGGGCCGAAATTTTGATGTACAAGCGCTGGGTTACACACTGATATGTTTTTAAGGCACCCCACCGGAAAGGTAGCCCATTAACTAGAGGCCCATGGGCCTGGCACTCAGCTGACAGTTGACTTGAGGTGTAGTTGAAGCAGGCTAAAGGGGAGGTCGAATTGTCAACTGACTGGGTACAATGCATTTTCCAGAAAATGAAGAGCATGACAAAAAGAAGGACTGAATGGTTAAAATATTTAATGTAATACTAATAGCTGATAATCACAAGTCTTATGAAAAATATATACAATCTGGATGGACAATACAGGCACAACAGGGCTTTGCTGAAAGTCCCCGGCCTAATTTAAAAAGAAAGGAGTGTAGTATTTGATTTCTGGTGGGTAATTTGACTTCCGACTAGTAAAGGGAAGTAGGTCAGCAGGTCAGTTCAAACTTACCCATCTTAGCTTTAGTTTAAGAGCAAATATGGCTACCTTCTCTCAATCTACGCCTGGACTTGAAGTAGTTAAGTAGGCCATGGAAGTAGGTCAATTCAAACCTACACTTCATTAGCTTTAGTTTGATAGCAAACATGACTACCTTGGCTCAACTGGTCTTTATGTGGGTCACTAGGTCACGGAAGTAGGTCAGTTCAAACCTGCACTTCATTACCTTTAGTTTGATACCAAACATGACTACCTTGGCTCAACTGGTTATTAAGTAGGTCACTAGGTCATGGACGTAGGTCAGTTCAAACCTACACTTCATTACCTTTAGTTTGATACCAAACATGACTACCTTGGCTCAACTGGTCTTTAAGTAGGTCACTAGGTCATGGAAGTAGGTCAATTCAAACCTACACTTCGTTAGCTTTAGTTTGATACCAAACATGACTACCTTGGCTCAACTGGTCTTTAAGTGGGTCACTAGGTCATGGAAGAACCTACACTTCATTACCTTTAGTTTGATATCAAACATGACTACCTTGGCGCAACTGGTCATTAAATAGGTCACTAGGTCATGGAAGTAGGTCAGTTCAAACCTACACTTCATTACCTTTAGTTTGATACCAAACTCACCATTAAGAACTCACCAGTAACATGACTTCCTTCGCTCAACTGGTCCTTAAGTAGGTCACTAGGTCATGGAAGTAGGTCATTCTAAGTAGGTCACTAGGTCATTCAAACCTACACTTCGTTAGCTTTAGTTTGATACCAAACATGACTACCTTGGCTCACCTGGTCTTGAAGTAGGTCACTAGGTCATGGAAGTAGGTCAGTTCAAACCTACACTTCATTACCTTCAGTTTGATATCAAACATGACTACCTTGGCTCAACTGGTCTTTACATACTAGCTTCTCACCGGACTCTCGAAGCCACGGACCGTCGCATCGGGTGGGAAGGGGTTAACATATACAGTGTACCATGAGTCCAGATAGATGTCATATTAGACCTACTTGGTGAGAATGGCTTAATGCCAGAAATAGGCCCACAATTCTTGTTGGTGAATTGAGATAGATATCTTTTGAGACCCATTGGGTGTAAAGGAGTTAATAGATAGGAACCTATCCATGACATTACTAATGGTCAATGAAGTGAGAAAGGACATGTGGTTAACCTTGGAGGAATTCCTCCAAGGGTTAGCTGATCTGGCGATACTGTCTGACATTCAATAGTAGCTTGCCATTCAATAGAACATGTTGTCACATCCTTGAGGATGGATTACCCGCGGCCGGGACAGAATTGGTCTCTTCTGGCTTTATGATGAAAACAGATCAGAAAAAATAGGTGACTATCTAGTCTCGGTTACTCAGCCGCTGTTTCGAATCTGGGGATCGAACAAGCGTCTGGGTCATAACGCCACTTTTTCTGTTACGAGCAGACCCAATCGTCTTCGACTCGGAAGCTTTCGGCAACCTTCGGGCAGCCATTATAAGCACCTCGTCCGTATATAGCGGATTAAGTTCGACCACCATANCAGGTATACTAGAATATACTTCAAGTATACTGTAATTCACTTTCAAGTATACGGGCATATACTTGCAGGTATTCGCTAGATTTCGTGCAGTGTATGCTATGTTCGTTTTGCTATTTGGACAAAGAAACATAGTATGACGATATCTTTAAGGATAACCTACATTGCGCACCTTTTCCATATCTATATTAATCCACTAGAAACAGCGCATTTTTTCCTGTTTCAATTGTTCTATTCCATGTAAGCCAGGAGCAATCCACCTAAATATGGTTGCTTTGGGCATTCTCAATACTTCGTTCCGTTCCATCTCAACCAGCCAGAATCCTGCTAATGAAGGGTCCTGAGCTTCACATTCTGAAAGTTCTGCTCCAGTGGATGTCCTATCCCCATTATCATCCCACAAGGTTTGATTGAATTCTAATCAGTAATATTGAAATGATCCCAGGGGTACCACAGAACAATGGAGTTGCTATGCTGTTGCTAGGGATTACACAATTGTATATTGACTGGTAACATGACGTAGCTTAGGCTCCCCATTATCATCCTACAAGGGTTAGTTGAATTCTAATCAGTAATATTGAAATGATCCCAGGGGTACCACAGAACAATGGAGTTGCTATGCTGTTGCTAGGGATTACATAATTGTATAATGACTGGCACCATGAGGTAGCTTAGCCTCCCCATATCATCCTAAAGGTTTGGTTGAATTCTAATCATTAATACTGAAATGATCCCAGGGGTACCACAGAACAATGAAGTTGCTATGCTGTTGCTAGGGATTACATAATTGGATAATGAGTGGTACCAGGACGTAGCTTAGCCTCCCCATTATCATCCCACAAGGTTTGGTTGAATTCTAATCAGAAATATTGAAATGATCCCATGGGTACTGCAGAACAATGAAGTTGCTATGCTGTTGCTAGGGATTACATAATTGCATAATGACTGGTACCCTGACGTAACGTAGCCTCCCCATTATCATCCTACAAGGTTTCGTTGAATTCTGTGCACAAATAGTGAAATGATCCCAGGAACACCGCAGAACAATGGAGTTGCTATGCTGTTGCTAGGGATTACATAACAGAGTGATGGGTGGTACCAGAATGTCCCCCCTAGCCCCACCACTATTATCATACCAAGTGTGGTCAGCCATAACGCAGAACATCTTATTTCTTTGGCCCCTTTAGGATCCAGATCCTATTTTCTGGTGAAGTTGCAACAAGTTGCACGTCGCTGGCCAATGAGGATACAGCAAAAAATCATGTGACGTCAACTAAAGCCAAAATGGCTGCCGAACAAAGGATTACCGCCAAAAATTCCTGCAACTTGTTGCGAACTTCTGCAACTTATCGCACTTGATGTTGCAATGTGTAAACATCACAGGTAGACTGCAACAAGTTGCAGGTTGCAGCAACTTGCAACTTGGTGCAAACTACCTGGGACGGTTTACACATAGAAAAATCAATGCAACCTCCAGCGTGATCGAGTTGCAACAAGTTGCAGACCCGTTTACACATGCAACTTTTATGAAACTTTTTGGTCTCATCAGGTTTATGCAACAAGTTGCATATGAAAAGTTGCATGTGTAAACGGGCCTTGATATGATCATAATCCAGGTAGTGTCGTAACATATCCGAGCTCGAAATCAGGGCAGGCCGTCACGAAACTCCGATAGCACTAACTGTGCCTAAAGGGCGGTTTACACTAGGTTGCACTAAGTTGCAAGTTGCAGCAACTTGCAACTTGTTGGTTGCAAACTACCTGGGACGGTTTACACATAGAAATTTCGATGCAACATCCAGCGTGATCGAGTTGCAACAAGTTGCATGCCCGTTTACACATGCAACTTTTATGAAACTTTTTGGTCTCATCAGGTTTATGCAACAAGTTGCATGAAGTTGCATATGAAAAGTTGCATGTGTAAACCAGTGTGGTGACTCAAACGGAAAATTATTTTATTCGTACGCGAAGTCGTTGATGCATAACTAACTAATGGTGCTTGTCGTATTCGCAGTTCATCTGGTAGCCTAAATGGAAGGGGTGACGGGTGATTACGTAAAAAGCTGTCACCCCTTCTATTTGCCTAAACAACTGCAAAAATAGTCAACATGATTAGTTAAGCCTCGCTTATGTCGCCCTACGCTGTGATAGAAACAGCGTCAACAAGTTGCAACTGATAACTTATGTCGCCACCGAGTAGAAAAATACCGGATCGGTTGCAACTGCCTGGAACTAGTTTATCGCCGTCTTTTGAGTGCTTATGTCGACAAAGATTTCCTTTGATTTTAAGTGACGTGGTGATTAGGTCACGTGGTCACGTTAGGCCACGTGGAATGTAAAGCGAATTTCATTGGCTGTCTTCAGGATACAGTCACAGTTGTCAACTAGTCGCTGAAGTTGAACATGTGCGACTTTCAGGATCTGGATATTTTTAGTTTGCAACTAGTTGGCAACTAGTTACTCTCTGACGCCCGAGAACTTATGTCACCTAGTAGTTGTGACTAATTAGTTCCAACTATGCTTCGATTATCAGTTGCCAACTAGTTCTGACTGTACGTAAGGGCGACATAAGCGAGGCTTTATGCACGAGTAAAATCGCGTACGAATAAAATAATTTTCAGTTTGAGTCACCACACTGTAAACGGGGCTTTAGAGAGAGGCATGCAATGCCATCAAACCATTACAGAATTTCAGAATTTAGGTCCTGTTAGTGCTATCGTAGTTTCGTGGCGGTCGGCCCAGATTGCTAGGATCTGCAGTTATGACATCCCCCCATTTATCACCACGAGATTGATAGGCCTACTTAGATCCAGGCTTTTTAATTTCTTCAGATGCTGTACCAAAGATTCTTGGCAATAAATGGTGGATGCTTTTGGGACAGAACGCAGGAAGTAAAACCCGCAACGGTGTGGAGTTGCAGGTTCGTGGCGTTTCGAGATCCTCGGGTCCGTTCGGACTGACCTCCTGGGACTTCGCTGGTAAAACATCCATTATTAAAATCAACAATCCTGAGCACGGGGCTCTGAACTTCAATGCAAGTTTCACCATTGGGACTTTCGTGTATCACGATGGTATAAAGAACGGCCCTATTGTGGAATGGCGCGGCATACGACCACGGCGACATCACTGGGGAACCCATTTCTCGATCTTTCAAAGCGTCTTGTTCCTGAATTTAGCGCCCCGGTTAGGCGGCCACGGAGAATATTTTCAGAGAGTTGAGCCGAGGGCGTGGAGATTCGTTGGAGTTACCTTCGATCATTTCACGGGAAACCTGACAATGTGGGTAAGTTCAATCACAATCGGGGGGGGAGGGGTAAAAATTTGTCCTTGTCCCTTGTCTACGGGCAGATGCACACGACGTGTAAGGATATCAAGATGTGTATTAAATTCTTAGATTGTGATCATTATCGGCAGTGGTTATAGGCCTACTATACAGAGTGGGCCAGGAAAATATTCTCCACAAGGACCAACTTTTATCCTGGGATGAGGTTGTTTAATATCAATTTCTCTCAAAGAAGGCCTGGTGTATGATTCTGGTGGATGGCTGGGAAAATTTTCCTGGCCCACCCTGTAGAAAAATTCGCAAAATGGGGAACCCGCTCACCGACAGGTCGGTGCTGCGAGCGCTTGTACCGAAACGACGTCATTGACGTCATTTTAGGTGTCACTGACGTCATGTTAGGTGCTGACGTTGCGTCATGAAAAAATTGCCTGTACATTTTTCTACAGGAAAAATGACACAAAAGACGTTGCTTTTATCCCCATCGTATCTCTTCATTTTAAGAAAAAAAGAAAATTAAAAGAAAATTTCATTTGCTACAAGGTGATGTAAGTTTTATTGTTGGGCGACCAACACAAATGGTTTATTTTCACGCCAAATATAAATGGAAATAGAAAAACAGAGACTTCGGTACGAACGCTCGCAGCGCCACGTCGTGACGTTAGTGTGCGGGTTCCTCATTAAAGCAGACCTGAAACGGATGCTAATTCGCATTAAACCTATTGGAATAAATCAAGTTGATATAAAAACATCAAAAACGTCACTAATTTCAATTTTTTCCGCGTTACTCCGAAGATATAACGTTGTTTTATCGCAGCTGGGCGACCGCCCATTTTTCCCGCCGCTTTTCATACGCCCCCCCCCCCCCCANTTTATAATGACGTAATTTTGGGATAACCCTTCGATTTTCCCAGTGAAGGAAAAACTGACATCCGTCGGTGCTGCGAATTTTAACGCATAATGTGCGCGGTGTTGCCGTGCGTTAAAGTGCATCCGATGAACGGATCCGATAAACGTACACATTTCGGAAGGCTTTTTGTCGGACATGTGCGCTTAGCTTTAAAGCTTAGCGCACATGTCCGACAAAACTCAATGCGTTAGGGGTGTTTGTTAAAATCGACTGTCCTGGCTGAATGACGAGTCGACAGCGTTGGGTCAGTTGACTTTAAAAACACCCCTAACGGATCGAGTTTTGTCGGACATGTGCGCTAAGCCTAAGCGTCGATCAGTGGCGCACGGATCCGGTCCGATTCCTGTCCCCTAGTTTTCCGGATACGACAATGCAGAAGTCTGTTTGATCGATTTTTTATGGACCTGAATCGGACAAAATCGTGTGCAAAATGATCGACGCGAAGCGCACATTTGCGGCAAAACTCAATACTCGTCATTCAGCTGGGTCAGACGACTTTACAAACACCCCTGCCGCATTGAGATTTGCCTTCAATATGCGCCTGGCTTTAGTCCAAATTGCTTAAATATTCACGTGGGGCTCCCGTTTCATCCGTTTAATGTCCCAGTCGCCGTCTTCCTGGACTGGATTGCTTACATCTTAAACACCGGCACACTATGCTTCCGTATCCCACCCCTGGTGGCATCATCGGAAACCAATACCAGGAAGATGGTATCCTGTCCAACCCATATACAGCCAGTGGTGGTAACTATAAGCTGGACTGATACTCTCGAAACATTAGCTGACAAATATTGCCGCCATCTTTTTTCTAACTTGAGAAGTTCAACGCGCTGTGATAGCATCACCGTCCAACCCTTCATCAAGTAAGGTACCATGCCTCAACTCATTCTTAGTCTCCATGCCTTAGGGTGGTGGTGGTGACTAGCCCGGCGTATTTTCCCGCTGAATATGGAAATGATTTGAATGAATTTATTATTGCCCTCAACCGCAGTCGGTCACAATCATAGCCTGTTTCAATATTTGGAAAGTATAGTTCTTAGGAATGTTAGGCGCGGGATGGTATTGCGCAATACCTCTTTCGACGCCTTTCCCATTAGGCCACGCCCTTCCCTGACAATAGCCCTGTCGATGATTTTTGAACAGACTTTATCCGAACGTGACCAACTCCACACGCCTTCCTCATTACCATAACAAAAGTTGCGGACTTTCTCACACATTTTCACGAGCTATTTCGTTTTTGTGCGTGGATCGATGGTCAATCTGATTTCGAATATGATCTGGAAAAAAACTTCTTCTAAGGCCGTTCCATCCCCGATTTTTGAATTTCAGAGGAAAACAGCAAAAACTATTCAATTTTCTATTTTGACTTTTTTCAGGCCACTAATTAAGCAATTGCTAATTAGTTATTTCAATTTTGAAAAATCGGGCCATGAACGACCATAGACCTCGCCATGCTGCATCCATCACTACCTAAAATCCGGTCATTTGGAGCCGGCTGTACCCGTTACCGCCTCTGAAAACTTCATCTGGGACTTGCATTGTTCATGAATAAAGTTACATAATCAGTTAATTATTGTGCAGTTTTTCAAGTCGGAGATCTACAACAATACATAAACTCACAAATTTCGTTAGCAAAGTAAACTACGCTCGTAACACATTCGTGCAATTAAATTTCAAACGGACCTCAATGAGGACCCTAGCTGACTGCCTCAATAGGTGTCACCAGTGGTTAAATCTATTGAAATGAAACTGGCAACTCGGTCCTGATCAATTTCCCACACAATAGCCGTCCATTCTATAGGACCGAGTTTCGGTGTGCTGCCCTCTATCGTAGCTAGGATGCCCATTGGATGCGTTTACTATCTCCACCGCCACCTTAAATAGGTAGAATCGAAAAGGTCTTGTCGAGCAGATATGATCGATGTATGATCGAGGTTGATCATAATTAACCTCGCCAACAGGAATTAACGTTGTGCGTAAGCCGGTGTATACTGATCGTGCGTGTAAAACAGTGAACGAAGTCACCCGACCATATAATGAGGTGCACAATTTAAACGAGATTTCTAGCACCCATCCAATAGCTTACGATTTCGCTGACAAAAATCGTCTTGTACACAAAATGTACCACCTGATTACTAGTATTCAAAACACACATACATCTGTATTAGATTCCACATGTAGGACATGGATTCAGGCAACTGACGATAATTTTGTTTACCGAATTTCATTCGTGACAGGGATTTTTCAGTTCGTCCCAGATCGGCATGTGTCTCAACGTCAGACGACCATGAACCGGACCATGAAATAAACAAATGGGAGATCTCGTTCAGTTTGCGAATACTCCAAGATGATAGTACGAAATATACATCGAGGTACGTCTGCAAATTGATTTGCGAGATCCCAAACTTGGATAACAGACGGCGAAATGAAAAAATGACCGTGTGTGTACATAACAATATACATACAGAACCTCTGACCATCGAGTGTCTTAGAGGAAATGACCCATCTGATCGTTGTCTGTTTATTCTCACTAAAATAAAGCAAAAACAATGATAAAGTAAAGATGAAAGATCACGTTGTATGTATGTATGTACATGTGATAGGCCAACATGCATTTTACTTTCGTCCTTCGAGTTATTGTTAAGCTCTTTGTCATTTATCATGTATACTGGGACACCTGTCCACACGGTTCTCCCATAAATTTAGGTATCCTGTCAACAAGAGTTGACAAAATGAACAGAAATGACCAACTTTGGACTCCATGAAGTTTGGCATCATTGGAGAGGTGCGAGTTAAATTGCCACGTGTGTCAGAATCAGGAATCAACGTGATAAGACTGGTGACCTGTCCAACCCATACACAGCCAGTGGTAATACCTTGGCCGGACTAATACTATGTCGAAACCTCAGCTGACAAAAATGGCCGCTGCATGTTTCATCATTTGAGAAGTTCAACGTTCTGTTCTGACTATAGCGTGACTGTAGTACGTTTAAGTCATCTGGAGCTCGATGGGAGGACCTTTGGTTGTCAGGCAGACCTTGGTATTGTTAGTGAAGTTTGGCTATTGAAATGCGTTTTATTGACGTGACGCTTCCAGCCAATCCCATGCCTATACCTGTGTTCAATTTCGAATCAAGGCCTGGTTGCNTGCGGTGCTGCCACCTATTGTCGGTGATATGTACTGACGTGAATATCGTGAGTGAGTTGCATCGGACCGGGAACCAGTCTAACGATCACGGGGCGCGACTGGTGCTGCCACCTGCACGAAGGAATAAAACTAGTTTGCCGACCATGTTTGTAAACAAACCAGCTTGTTTACAACTTCGGCGTTTAACTCCTTTAAACAGACTATAACCCTTCATCAAGTAAGTTATCATGCTTCAACTCATTCTTTTCTGTGTGACAATAGTCTCAATGCCTAATTGGTAACTTACATCATTCAAATAGATACATGTACATGTAGATTTGAACAGCATCCATTGACACTAGTTCACGATCAAACTCGCCGCCGTGTTAGCGCTGTGGTACGGTGTACATTGATCGCGTCTGTAAACCTAAAGCGAGGTTGTCTAAAGGTCAAAGGTTACGTCGGCCGCCACGAGATAGAAAACCTAATGCACACAGTGGCGCTTTAAGGGAAGTTCCGCGGTAGATTCACACAACACGAAAAAGTAGGTCCAAAAAACGAAAAAAGCTCTGACCGAGAATCTCGATGGTAATAGGGAGGTTTAGAAACCAAACGATAAACGTAAACATTAACGACAGAGTTATTTTTTTACCGAAAATTCAATATAAATTCTGGTTAATGTGTAGTATGAAAAATAACGTTGTCGTAAAGTTCACGTTAATAGGTTTCGAAATCAAACGATGAACGTAAACGTTAACGACAACTTTATTTTTGTACCGAAATGCTATGCAAAATCTGTTTAATGTGTAGTATGAAAAATAACGTTGTCGTAAAGTTTTGGTTTATCGTTTGATTTCGAAACCTCCCCATAGTTTGATTTGTAAACCTCCGTATTGACCCATCGGAATGTACTCTGTTCTCACTAAAAACAAAAACGGATGTAGGTTAAGTATTAACGAAGTTAGGAATAAAAGTCAAGTATATGTGCATGTACTTGCGTGTGTGCATATACCGGAGTCGGTTCTATAACATCAATCCATAATTCAGGATTAGCAACGCCCATTTTACTAAGTAGTGCTGAATGGGTCAATGTCGTCCTGGGTATACCTTATGTTTACCCAGGATCATCCTGGGTAATGCTTTTCTTTACCCAGGATTGTCCTGGATAAACATAAGGATCCCAGCTTTACCATGTTTACCCAGCTTGGGATTCCCACCGAATCGCGATGATCGTTCTCCTGCGTTCGAGGATGCAATTTGGTAACGGAACGAAATGGCCGAAATGATCGAAACGGCCGACAATTCGAAATAAGATGGAAGAATTAATATAAAAAATTCACCTATTTTCATATTTTACACTTACTAAAACCAGAAATGAAGTGTCCGAAATGATCCAAACGGGTCGAAATGAAGTGGCCGAAATGATCGAAACAGCCGAAATGAAGTGGCTGAAATGATCGAAATTCAAGTTAAGCCAGCCTTCACGTATATTTTCTTTTTTACTTGTATACTGAGCTTCAAACAGGCCGAGTATAAGTATGCTTCTTCCGATGAAAACGGGGCGGATGCCCAAAATGTGGACAGACCGTGGTCCTGGAAGAACTTTTTTTCAAAAACAATGCCTGGCGTTCAGCTGGTTAAGTACAAACCAACAACCAAAACATTCTAAATCGCAGGCTCCATCGCGACGAATGTCATGAATGTTGTACGACACATTAAGGCCTACTTCGTGAGTGCTATGCGTGCGCAGTACCAATCCTCGGATGCAGGTGAACGATCAGCGCGATTCAGCGGGATCTCCAAGCTGGGTAAAGTTAAGGATCCTTATGTTTACCCAGGATGATCATCCTGGGTAAAGAAAATGATTACCCAGAATGATGCTGGGTAAACATAAGGTATACCCAGAACGACATTAGGGAGTTTAAGAAATCAAACGATAAACGTTAACTTTACGACAACGTTATTTTTCGTACTACGAATTCACCAGATTATACACGTATTGTATATTGCATTTTCGGTACAAAAAATAACGTTGTCGTAAAGTTAACGTTTATCGTTTGATTTCTTAAACTCCCTATTGACCCATTCAGCGCTATTTAACTACAATGTAGTAGTGTAACCTCTCGCCGGGATTTTCGTACACACGGGTTTGACACGGGTCTGGAAAAACACGGGTATTTTCAACAAGTGTAACCTTAGCTATTATTTCCTGTACAGATTGTTAGGGCCAATAAGAAAATGACACCCTTCATATGGGATGACAGACCGAAATGTCACCCTCGATCTATCAAAACTTTACCGGTCGGTGTTGTGCTCCGGCGATACGATTTGAGAAAGTGAAAAGCCGACAAGACATGAAATGGATGCCCGCTCCCCC
>NMRB01003029.1:42546-58642 GCA_002633025.1 Notospermus geniculatus
AGAGGCAGCTTTTTAGTGCATATTGATATGATTACTAACACAAAATTGATGGCATGAGGGTCCAACTTGGGCATCATTTTTGAAGTAAAATTTCATCAATGTCAACATTTCATCCACAGTTTATGAGTTCATGGTTACTAGCGCCACCTGTTGTATACACTCTTAAAAAATTCTTGTCACCGCAACTTGTCTGCGAATATTGACGAGATGCTTTAGTCAGTCTGACAAGTTACGTCATTCATGACACGCTTTACTTGTCATGGCGAGTCGCACATCTCTGTGACGAGTTCAGTTTGTCCAGTTGTCAAGATCTCTAGTTATAGCGATAAGTTGCAGGTGGCAGGACATTATTGCGCCTGCGCTTCCCACACATTCATCGCTCAATTTCAAACTCTAAGAATGCTGTCACCATCGTTGCCTAATTAGCCGCGTGGGTTTAGGGGTTATGTCCATTAGTTTGTATGTTTCATAGGTCGTAGGTTCGAATCCCGTCGTAGGCTCTGAAATTAGGTTGGCTTTTTCTGTCATATGTACCTGTTGTTAGTACATGTAACTACCGTATAACAGTCTCTTGGCGCATTTTTAATTTTTGCTTAGCCTGAATGACAAGATGTATTTGTTTCAATGATAAGACGTCTTTATCCGAGGATGACAAGTTGAAAACTTGTCAATTGACAAGATAGACCCTGTCAATTTAGGCATACAGTATGGTTGAGAACGAGTTCCAGCTTGTCAGTACGACGAGAAATTTTTTAGAGTGTAGTTGCAGTCCTGTTAGTAGCCCAATGGCAAGCTGCCTCTAGGGTCCCTTTAGGATATGGGCCGCCAGGTAGCCACATTGACCAAACGGATTTTCGACATCTGTGACCTAAATGTAGAAAAGTAGGTCAGGGACCTTATTCACAAAGCACCCGTAACTTTATGGGCAGGCAGGTCATTTGTGAGGTTGATAGTGAACAATAGGTTTTCTCCAAATGGATAGTAGTTTACGCACTCCATTAAATTGCGAGAGCTTCGTGAATAAGGGGCTATATTCAGCCTTCGCAACATTGCGTGCACGCAAATCTATTGTAAGGCAGTCAGTGAACAATAGGGCATGTGCAGCCAAAAAACAGACTTGCGTGCACACAAAACTGCGGAGGCTTCGTGAATATGGCCCTACGTCCCTGATTGAAAACCCGGTGACCATTTTTTTTCTCGTATCATGCGATCAGAAACTCGCCATTCTAACGTCATTCTCGAATCCTGACGATTCGAGCAGGTCGCCAATTAAACCAAAGGATATAAGCCGGTCTGAATGGAGAAGACGGAAGAAGAGTTGTGTTGTTGCGCCGACTTGGTTGAAAGACGACCCAGAGGAAGGAAGAATTTTACTAATCATACGAGATAGACAAAGTCAGGGAATTTATTTGGTGTTTCTTCACGACAATACAGGTAAGCTGTACATGTAGGTGCAGTGAGCTTGGTTTGTTGTAGCGGCGACCGACAGTGGGAGAGTTACTGCCGTTAGAGGCCACCACCAGTTTGCGGTTCTTGGACGTCATGAAGCTGACGTCACAGAGAAGTGCACACCATGACATCAACATGCATAATGACATGAGACCGTGGCTTTACGTCTCTGACGTCAAATTTGTGACGTTCTAGGAGAGCTAGCTGGTGGTGCCCTCTAACGGCAGTAACGTCTCCCATTGAAGGATTTAAATAGAATCATAACTACGATAGAGGGCAGCACATCGTAACCAGGTCCTATGCAATGGGCGCTTTTTGTCTTTGGTAATTTATCAGGGCCTCGATAACCTTTCAATGGGGAACTTTTCTGCCTTCACCTGCCGTTAGAGGCCGCCTGTTAGCGGTCCTAGAACGTCGCAAAATTTGACGTCAAATGCGTGAGCCACGGCGCTTACGTCATTATGGACGACGTTGTGGCATGCATTTCTGCCCTGTTACGTCAAATTTCATGACGTTCTTGGACCGCTAACTCGTAGCGGCCTCTGACGGCACGAAAGTTCCCCATTGTCTTAACCAACCCGCCCTGCGGTTTATCCCGACAGGTCGGCGCTGCGAGCGATTGTACCGAAACGACGTCATTGACGTTGTTTTAGGTGTTGACGTTGCGTCATGAAAAAATTTCCTGCACATTTTTCTACAGGAAGAATGACACGAATGACGTTGTCCTTATCGCTATCGGATCTCTTAATTTTAAGAAAAAAGGAATGAGTTTAAAAGAAAATTTCATCTGCTACACGATGATGTAAGTTTTACTGCCATGCGACCAACACAAATGGTTTATTTTCACGCCAGAAATAAATGGAAATAACGTTAGAAAAAAAAGAGATTTCGGTCACATCGCTCGCAGCGCCACGTTGTGACGTTAGTGTGCGGGTTCCCCATTGGGCCAAATGGAAATAAATAAGACTTTTACATGATTTATGTGAAATAAAATGTTTTCTTATTGTTGACTTGAGGGCCAATGTTTGCATTTGACAAAACGGCATGCATGACGTCATGGGATTGGAAGTCACATGGCGCGCAGTGTTGTGAACGCCGTCACGTCATGCTGCCAGAGGACCATGTGAGGACTTGAAATCGACGAAAATCTGCCAAAATTTGACATGAAAATCATTAATTTCTTCAGTATCGCCTCTTAGATTTTTAATGTCTGTACCAAAATGAGTTCGGACTGCAAGGGGCTTTCATGCGTGAATATCGTTTCTGGAAGAAAGTTTTACACTTCGTGGTTTTATGGAGCAATAAAGTTGAAAATGGGAAACTTTTAAACCCGTTCGGGACTTTCTCCACGCGATATCACTAAGTTCTGATACGTGTTTTGTACCAAAATGTAATTGAAGAGAATCTCTGAGCAATCCTCTTTCTTCTGGTGTGCAGCTTTGATAGTATATCGCTTGTTAGTATTTCATTCTCGGTGATTGAAAATGTGATGCATGTTTCATTTACCCGGGATACACGATAGCACAAAATTGACACACAAAATGATAATAAGCAAGAAATCAATCTCCTTCTAGAGTTTCAGATTGTAAAGTTCCACTTGAAAAAGACCCCGGTTGGGGTCGAAAATTCGTGAATTCTGGAGATTGACTTCTTGCTTATTTTCATTTACCCGGTATGTAAACAAGGTCCCAATTGACGGGATCGATCTATAGTGACACCTACTGGAGCAGTGGGTTATGGTTCTGATTGGAAAATGAACCAGGCATAAAGGGATTACAATGTGCGATGATACACTTGTTCGCATGCGCGAACTTTTCTTGTTTCGATGATGGCGCCATCTAGGATTAAACCTGAACATTGGTTCTGCGGTTTCTACAGACCTCGTTATTGGAACCATTGTAGGAAGTTGACAAGCTTTTTTTGTTCCAGTTAAGTGGGTGATGTCTGTTGTTCATACTGGATTGCGACCATTCCCACAAGAAGTTTGGAATCTACACTTTGCCATTGCTGAACTTAAGAATGAAATGCAATTCCTGCGTACATATCAAATACATAAAGGTCGTGTACATGTGGAGGTGTATACAGTGCGCTTCGCCAGGCATCAACGACATTCGTCCAAGGCTGAAAACAAGGGATCTACATTTCGACAAAAACAAAAATAACCATTCAAATGCACAAACATAAACTACATACCATTGTTTATGTCGTCTGCCTCCTCTCTTCCGAAAAAGTTGTGGGTTAAGTGTAGTATAGCGGGCCAAACTGTGGGAAGTGAGAAAATACTTCCGTCGTGTAGCTGTTCATGAAAATTATCCACTCTTCTTGGCGCTTGGCAAGTGGGAGTTGGGAACTGAGAATCGATTTGGGAGGTGGGAAGTGGGAAGTGTGGTGTTGAATATCATACGGGAATTCGGAAGTGTGAATCAAGAATAGGGTTCGGGGAATAGTGTGACAATCCCGGTCCCCCTCAATTAATTTTGGGGGTACCTATGCTTGTACAGAATTTCAGAGTGACACCCTTTGGTAGGGAACGAAAGTAATTATGACCCCTTATGAATGGGACCGAGGCAATATTTACCACCCTTTTTGAAGGACTTTGGTATAAAATCTGCCCCTTTAGTAAGGTGAAAAACTTGTTAGTATACCCCTTATGTAAGGACCAAACAAACTTCTCTCAAGCCAAGACACAGTCAGGTAAGTGGCTGCGAAAGGCCTCTCATTCATTAAACCCCACAAGTGAATTCAAATTTCCCGCCGCACAGCAGGTGTTTTCTGATTGGCTGTTGCGATTTCTTCCCACTGAGTGTTAACTTGATAACTTGGCCCCAAAATGGTTATCTAAGTAAAGCTTACAATGAAATCAACAGAATATTGAACAAAAGACCCAATTTCAGCCTCTCATAGTGTCCTTCATAACTTATTTCTGTTCATTAGGTCAGACTGGCTGACCAGAAACATCGTAGGTGCAACCTCAGAGAGATCTCAGATATCTGCATGCTGTATAGGAGTTGGCGGGAAGCCAGCTCTGGCGAACAGGGTCTGACTGCAGTTAGCGCGGAATTGCAGGGCGGGAGAAAAGTTGCCGTCGCTGTATCGTGAAACCATACCCTATAAAATGGCGCACGATGAGCTCCTCATATACCCTTTTTGAAGGAATTTAACGGACTCAAGATCCGAATGCCACCCCTTTTTTGATGATTTCTACGCGAAAATCTCCGTACTCTAAACCTAGAAAAAAAGACCCCTTTTCCGAATTTCCCCGTACGCGGATGCGGTCACATAACGATCTCCAATATGGCGGCAGTGGCGGACGTCTTCATGAGGGCGCTCTGATAAAACATCTTCTCTCTGGTGTCTATACCTGGCGTTTTCGCTCAACTGGAAAAGCTGCCACAATCTTACCCAACACTGAAGCCACAAATTCTATTGTTGGTAGAGTACAAGTTCGAAGTTCTGTACAAAGGGTGATTATTTCCTGAACCTTTTCAGGAGTGAGCCTGACAGTCATAGGAGCAGTCAGCCGCGCATATCGCTAACAGATGGCAGCACAGTCTTAGCGGACCAAATGTACAGGAAATCTATTATGACCGCTGCTCGATCGATAATGACTGGGTCCGCTAGATGCATTGAATTGGGCCCTAGTGACACCTAGTGGTCAACTCGCTGACAGCTCCTATTGACCTCGAGTCGATGATAAATCCCAGGAAAATTATCCTTTGCGAAGGATCAAAGACTGATTTCTTCGCATTTATGATGAAGCCCAGGCTTTGCAAAAGTTTGACAGTATCCAGTACTGCCTTTTTGGCATCGATTGCGGAAAAGGCCAAGATCAACGTGTCATCAATGTAAATGACAATAGTATAGCCTCTCTGTCGGAGTTTTGCAAGGGCGGGCTTCAGCAGTTTCGTGAAAATTCGAGGGCCTGACGACAAACCGTTTGGCAAAGCCATAAATTTATAGAGCTTATCATTCCAGACAAATTTTAACAATTTGGTGTGACCTTCTGCAATGGGGACTGAGAAATAAGCGTCTTTTAAGTCAATTGAGGCCATATAGCAACCCGGAGTAACTAAGTTCAAAGCTGACTGCAGCGTATCCATTTTGAAGTGGTGGTATGGCATTGCCTTATTTAGCTTGGACAGGTCTAAAATCATCCGTAGTCCTCCATCTTTTTTGGGTCGAGAGAAAATGGGGGAGATAAATTCTCCCTGCTCATGATCGCATTCTTTGATGATATTCTTAACCAGATATTTGTGGACCTCCTCATCAATAGAAGCTCGTTCTACTGCCGAGAATCGGATAGGTCTGGGTATGCAAAACTGAAAAGGGATATCATCCTCAAACTCAAGCTCATAGCCATACACCACCGAAAGGATTGACTTATCTGAGGTAATCTCCTCCCAGGCCTTGCCAAATGACCTCAAGCGACCACCAGAAAATTTTGAGGAAGCAACGATATCGCACTCACCTACCTCATCGAAAGAGATCTTGTCTAGTTGTTCTTGGCGGTCTTGTTGCTGTTTGTCTTGGTGAAACTCCTCTTTCCTTGGCGCCTCCTTTGTGGCAGACTCAGCGGAGGCATCTGCTGCTGAGCCGCCATCTGGTGTAAAAATTCCTCCCAGAAGGCTGTTTGTAGGAGTTTGGATACCCATAGTTGAAGGCAGGGTTGTGTGGTGGATAGTTCTTTGATGCACCCTGGTAGCGATGGAAGCGGTTCTGCAGGGGTTTCCTGTTGGCGCTACGCATGAGGCCACCAGTCGCCTTTTGGGCGTCATTCAAATTTTTAACCTGTTGTCCGAGATCATCTCCGAACAGAAATTCGGAGACAGGATTGGACGGTTTGCACAAATGTGCGTACTTGGGATTAAGCTGAGATCTCATCAACTCCTTCCGAGCGAGATTCAATTCAAAATTCGCATTTGCCAAACATGCGAAAGCATCCTCTTGTTCCTGTGACATAGGATCCGAAGCTGCTCGGCAGGCGGCCGTTATGCCCCTGACCAAGGATTTCTGAACTCGTTGAAGCTTCAGGTCGTGGTTTCTTGACTTAGGTGCCACATTGTCCCAAATCGGGGGGTTAACTTTGGGAACCCTTAACTCAGGGCAGTTAGATGGCGACTCATACAAGGCCATAACATCTGACAGGGCCTTCTCATCCAGCTTCCTGCAGCATGTATTTTAGCGACTCCGCCAGATTATCTGCAATAGGAGGACCAGAGTTAGTCCCTGAAAATCGACTGGCAAATCCAGCACAACCGGAGGAGATGCTAAGTCCCGCAGCAGCGGGGAGCTGGGAAGCAGAACCAGCCGCTGCATTACCAACAATGGGTTCACTCCCGAACTCCACTGTATCATCATCCCCAGATATGTGACCCTGTCCTTGATCATCATCGACATCGAAAGGTCAACATCCATCATGTTATCTGGTGCATTAGGCGGAGCCCCCCACTGGCCCCTAAGGGCTGACATCAGCGAGTCCTGAAACTTTTCATTTGCTTCCGCCTGTGATTTAATCATTTGTTCCAGACTGCTGAAGCTAGACTGGAGAGTCTCTTTTGTTACAAAAGTATCAGTTGCCTTCTTGACCACAACTTTAGTCTTTGCCTTAGGCTTCTCCCCAGGTCCCTGGGGTACAGTGACCTCCTTTGCAGGGGTGCTATTACATGTAGGTTCGGGATCAGAGCGAGTGCCCTGACCAGAAGAAGGGTTACCCTTCATCATGAACGAAAAACGATGGGCGCCGCCATCTTGAATAGCGTCTCGAGCTACATGAGCTGGCCGCTCGCCAACAGAGCTCGATTCCGCACTTTTAGGCTTACTTGCCGAATCAGACATTAATGGTGTTACACCACAGCAAGTAGCTGCTTTTGGTGAACCCACAAAGTATTGTGAAGTCCACGCCGAAAAGGTTCGAAATCGAAAATAAGGAGGAGCGGTTACGCTTCTCCTCAACAGTTCAAGCACATGCGATGAACAACTGACATGCGCATGCGCGAGCTCATCTCATGTTATCATGTACGAAATAAAATCCCCAGTTCAAGTTTATAAATTGCAAAATTTCCTCAACAGGCCTACCTAGGATGTCGCCCATCATTGGAATCCCATTATCCATCATGATTATGACACACATAGGCCTAGTATATTGTATGAGATATGCTGTACATGTCGTGTTAGCCACTGCATGACAGTTATGTACTATAACCTTAGGCCTAGTCACTAGTGAACTGAAATAGTTGCCGGGGTCGGTCATAATCCAAATATCATCCTTTTCTTCTCAACAATGTCATATCTATGACAATTTCTCATCACAAATGAAATACATTTACCAGACTATTATTTGCGAAGTGTGCAAGAAATAAGCCTCCACAGTAAAAAAAGTAGTGTTAACCATACACCCAAAAGTAGTGTTAACTGTCTGATAACACTAGAAATCAGTGTTAAAAAGAGTGTTAAGACATTTTAACACTATTACTAAGTGTTGAAGGTCGGTGTTAACAATGTTTAACACCCATAAATAGTGTTAGGGGATGCTTGACACTTAAAATTGGTGTTAGCCATCGGTGTTAACCTTTTTGAACACCCATTAATGGTGTTAAAGTAAAAGTCTAACACTATAAAGTAGTGTTAGCTACCACTGATAACTATTTGCTGATTTCTCCATTCCAAAAAGAAATTCTTCGAGACTAAGTTATGAGATCATTGCAACTTTGCTTGCCTCTTCCTTCTGGCTGTTTTCAAGCAGGTTATAAGTATAAAATCCTAAGTTTAATATTCTTATAGCAAAAACTCTCCTCTGCTTGTCAAGTGGAATCGTGGTGTAGTGGATCAGGAGAGTGCCTGCGATGCAGAAGCCCCCGGGTTCGAAACACGTCGGAAGCAAATTTTTTTCTCGTTTTATTTCTCCAAATAGAACCTTTTTTCGACAGTTTTTTATCGACATTTATGAGAAAGACAGGTTTTCAGCATGTATTTAAAAATATTTTTATTGCATGTGGGTGTTAACTTAACACCACCGTACGGTGTTAGAAACATAACACCAAAAGTTGGTGTTGGGAGCTATTGGACACTCATAATCGGTGTTAAAGTTAACACCCATTTTCAGTGTTACCTTAACACTATATTTTTTACTGTGTCATATCGCTATTTTCCTAGGATTTACATTCGTGGCATACTAGAACACACGTGATTACCCAGTTAAAGTTGTGATGTGTCTAATATGGCGGCAGTGGCGGACGTCTTCATGAGGGCGCTCTGATAAAACATCTTCTCTCTGGTGTCTATACCTGGCGTTTTCGCTCATGGATGTCTTTCTAAGAAGTGAAAGGTGGTGAGATAAGTTTGCCTTGCGTTGCGGCTATCAACAGGTTTCATTCCTGTCTTTTTTTCCTATTTTTTTCCGCTGACTAGGATCTGAGTGTAGGAACGCTGAGATTGACTGTGTACATACGTCCTGTATATTCAGAAGATCTACAAGTACATGCCATATTAAGCTAGATCCCCTCTAATCCTGAGTGGCCGTCGCGCACCTGGAGTGTAATCAGAATGTCAAAGTTGGGTGGCGGCGAAATTAAAGACGCCGTGTTATGTTCAGAGAACAATAAGGCGCAAGATTTGAATGTTTCCACCCCAAGCCAGGGGAAACATAAACGTAAGAAGAGAGTGTTCACCATGCGGCCCTTCTGGGTGTAGTCCAGAACATAAGGCTGGTAGACTCGACGACGAATGCAGTGGCCAAGAGGACGAGAACAGTGATAACGACGAAAATGGAGACGGCCGCAAAAGTCAAGCGGATAACGTTGTCGATGGTAAAAACGTCATTTGTGAACCTCTTTTATCATACGTTGTATACGCTTTACGATCAGGATCCGGCGAAAGTGTCAAAAACGCTGTGATTGGTTTCTTCACTCAGGAACAAATTCTTGACGCTAAGAACATTCTATGGAGTAAGGTAGGAGCTGATATCATAGGGAAACGTGTAACTAGAAAGACGACGTCTGCAAGAAAAGATGAGGAAGCCAATACAAGTGACATTATTATCGCAATTGTGAAATTAGATAAAGTAGACAAGCTTCCAATGTTTGTGATTTCAGCCACTGACCTCGGACTCATTCCTCGCTCCCATCCAGAGGAGTTAAACAACATATCGGTGATCGACAGATTGGCTCGGTTAGAGAAGAAAGTTTCAAAGATGCAGGAAGTTGTGGTTAAAAACTCACTCGAAATTAGTGAGATTGGCTCGGTTAGAGAAGAAAGTTTCAAAGATGCAGGAAGTTGTGGTTAAAAACTCACTCGAAATTAGTGAAGTGTCGATAAAGGTTGCTGACAGAGTAAGTGAGAGAAAGCAAGAGAGTGACGAGATGGAGATTACGCGGACCAGTGGTGAGTGTGCGAACGGTGATTCCGTATGGAACGGTACCCTTCCGGATGCCCTTAGGTCGAACATTTCGGTCAACAACGAGAGTGTTTTTAAGAGCATTTATTCTATTCAGCCTGCAACACCACGTGGCCGAGGGTCATTCAGAGGGCGTGGTCGCGGCCGTGGTGTGCCCAGGAACATGGGTACGACAAATTTGCTAGTACCTCCGGAGGTGCAGAGGCTTAGAGAAAGTAGTAGATCTGTACACTCACACAAAAGTGACGATTCATGCGACTCGGAGGGATTCGCTCTATCAAAGTATGAGAAGAGACGGAAGTGGAGGAACGAAAAGTCAAGGAACAACGTTATTATTGGAAAGTCAGTAGCAGGCAAGGACAGTAGCATTAAGGGTGCACCAGAGCCTGAGCGTGACCTGTTTATCTATAGGGTGGACCAGTCTACGACAACAGCGGCTCTTCAATCTTTCGTGTCTAACCATGGTTTAACCGTTAAGAATTTATCATGTGTGTCGCACGAAGAATCAAAGTTTAAATCATTGAGGCTGACAGTGCCCAAATCTGAATTTGGGAGGCTGTTTGATGACTCTCTTTGGCCTTCAGGAATGTGTGTTAGAAGTTATGTCCCTCCCAGACGACAGGAGGATTCCACTGACACAATGAGATAGAATGTCGAATCTACATGTATTTATTCTTTTATTGTTTTTTTATCATGGCAGAGCGGACGAATTCTGTTGTTTCCGATAAGTTGTCCATGGTTACATACAATTCCATGGGCTTCGGCCCGGGTAGACCAGAGTATATTTCAACTCTACTTGGAAAAAATATGAATTCATCTTCCTACAAGAACACTGGCTCCATGAACAGAGAATAATCCCCATTTCGCGAGAATCACCGTCTCGGACTTGTGCCGTCAAACTGAGTTTGGAAAATGTAACCTATTTACTATGTTGTGTTTACATGCCTCACGAAGGCAATCTTGCAGAGTTTAATGAGGTTCTGGGTGAAATCAATGCATTATGTATTGCTGAAATGCTAATAGAGTGGTGATCGGTGGTGACTTTAATGTAGACTACCAACGTATCCTGTCAAGAAATCTCAATGCCCTGACTGAGTTCATTGGTACTGAGTCTCTTAGGAATGTTAATGATTTTAGTGATATTGATTAATACCTATGAGAGCAAAATCAATGGGTCCAGATCGAAGTTAGATCATTTTCTCGTATCTGACAACATGTTCAATTTTATTACTGATCACATGGTTTTACATGAAGTTGATAATCATTCCGACCACTCACCCTTAGCATTGACTTTTAACGTGGAAAACCGGTTGGTGCAAGAAACCAGTCGGCCTGAGCGGCAGATCTTTAAGTGTAATTGGGACTCCGCAACTTCTGAGCACATTAATGCATATAGATATACTTTAGATCAGTTGCTGGCGGATATCACGGTTCCGCTGGAAGCAGTAAATTGTCAGAATTACTTCTGCAGAAATCATGACCCTCAAATCGAACAGTTTCATAATGATATAATTAATGCCTGCGTCAAAGCAAGTGAGACAAGTCTGCCGAAAGGTCGATGTGGTTTCAAGCCATCAACCGGTGTTCAGGGTTGGAATGATTATGTTAAGGAAGCAAGAGAAACCGCCTTACTTTGGCACAGTATTTGGAGGGGCATAGGCTCACCCCGTCATGGTACAGTGGCTGATTTGAGAAGAACTACTAGGGCTCAGTATCACTACAGAGTCAGATTTGTTAAAAAACATCAGGAGTCGATAAAATGCAACAAGCTGGCCACAGCTTGTCTTGAAAAAGATGACAAAACTTTCTGGGAAGAGGTAAATAATAGAAAACGAAATGGGAGACCTAATCCTACGAACTCTGTTGATGATGCCCACGATGAGAATTCTATTGCTAATTTGTTTGCCGAGAAAGTATGAACGATTATACACCAGTGTCCCTTATGACGACAATGAAATGGCCGACTTGTTGCATGATATCGACTCCGGAATTAGAGTATCATGTAATCATAACGAATGCTCGTGTACCTTACACAGGGTAACAGAAGAGGAGGTTAAAAACAGCGTGAAATTACTAAATAAGGGCAAACACGGTGGGAACCACCAATTTTTCTCTGACCACCTAATCAATTGGACTGATGAATTGTACCGCCACATAGCTTCCTTATTCTCATCAATGCTGTCTCACGGTTTTATACCAGATGGATTTAAGAAATCTACTGTGATACCTATTCCCAAAAATAAGAGAAAATCACTAAAGGATTCCGAAAATTATAGGGGTATTGCATTAAGCAGCATACTTGGTAAGTTGTTTGATCACATTATCCTCATGAAAAACAGTGAAACATTTAAATCATCTGACCTACAATTTGGCTTCAAAAAGAAGAGTTCTACTACGCAATGTACCTTTGTTTTAAATGAAACGATTCAATATTTCCGTAATAGAGGTTCTAATGTCTACTGTATGCTGCTTGACGCAAGTAAAGCGTTTGATCGATTGCATTATGTTAAACTCTTTAGATTACTACTGAAAAAGGGCTGTTGCCCGCTGATAGCCAGGTTTTTAGTATTGCTATATACTCATCAGAAAGTGACGGTTAGATGGGAAAGTTCTGCAAGCCGTGAATTCACTGTTAAAAATGGAGTCAAGCAAGGAGCGGTTTTATCCCCCTTTAGTTTTTGGTGTTTACATGGATGTTTTACTAGAGAAACTGAAGGTATCAGGATGTGGGTGCTACATTGGAATCACGTTCATGGGAGCATTCGCATACGCGGATGGTGTAGTGATACTGTCCCCTAGTAGATTCGGCCTTCGTCAGATGTTGTCAATATGTTAGTTCGTCTTTTTCTAGGGAGTATATGGTCATGTTTAATCCTTCAAAATGCCACCTCATTTTCCTTGGTGACGGTGACGTTGATCAACCTGCGATAATCTGGGAAGGTGTGCAGCTTGTTTTTGAACACAGTGGATGTCATTTAGGTCATATTATAGGGGAACAGGCGGCTGAACAAAATGTGAGTAAAGGCATTTAGGGAAATATTTTCTAGAGTTAATCTGTTAATATCTATGTTCGGAAACTGCTTTTCTGAGGTAAAATATCGACTTTTTAAAGGCTTTGCAATGTCTTTTTATGGGTGTGTTCTGTGGGATTTCTCTGATCGAAGTGCGAGTCAGTCGTTTTTACGTGGCATGGAGGAAGTGCATCAGGAAATTATTCCGGCTCGATGTCCGTACTCACTCAAATATTTTACCCCTGTTATGCGACTATGTCACTCCCGACCTTCAACTTTATGGGCGTTTTATATCATTTGTAAAATCGGCAGCAAGCAGTTGTAACCCTCTAGTTTCCCTCTGTACTGATATAGCAATGATGGATGGTCGCTCTGCCGTTGGTAAGAATATTAATACTGTGTGTCATAAGATAGGTGTTAGAAAATACGATGTAAACACATTTAACCGGAGAACAACAGATATACTTATGAGGAATAGCCTTGTTGAAAATATTGATGTCGAAACTCGAAGTAAGATTGGTGTTATTAAGCACATGATGTGTATGAGAGACCGGGGTGATTATACCATACTAGAGAAGAGGGAGATCGAAGAAATTTTGCATTACCTATGCGTTGACTAAGCGACTCCTTATACGCCGTATTGTATGTAGACGTTGGATTGTAATGGAGATAATGCTTGGGTGTATGTACGCCCGTGGTTGTTTTTTGATTTTCAACTTCATCTAGCACTCTGCACGTATTGTAAATAGCAAATCACCTTGCACGACTGTACAATTTATTGTTCGAAATAAACGAATAATAAACGAATAATTACTTTTTACGCCAAATTCGGCGTGATGCGGCTCGTGCGGACACAAATTACAAATTACAAATTACAAAAAAATTACAAATTTATTTATTCACTCCTCTGAAACCTTACATAAGGTATGGGAGGAACAATACAAATTAACAATAATATTGGTGATGGACGGAAGTTACAAAGGCGAATTAAGGGCTATGCAAGGCGACTCGAAATATCGAATTTTTTACGCCAACGCGTCAAAAACTCCACACAACCCCTAACTTAGTCTAGTTACAATATTATTGCAGAAGTCAGACAGACTGTTTAATTTGCGATGAGATTTGATATTCGTAACTCTATACAACTGCATAGTATTTACTAGGGGGGTTCCTATACATTGCTGACGGGTTACATTAAAAAAAGGACATTTCATGAGATAATGAAATGCATCGAGGACATCAGTAATATGACAGAGAGGGCATTCCTTACTTTCTACAGTGCGGTCAAGGATCCTAGGTTTTACAGCAGGCAATTTATAATTGCCCAGTCTGAATCTACATAATCTAATGCGTTTCGTATCTGACAGTTTTATGTAAGGTTCAATTTGAAATATATCCTTAAACATACGATAAACAATACGGGCCGTATTCATAAAGGGTGATCATCGCGCGATTAGCAGTTCCCGAGTGAACAGCGAAATCTCTCACTTCTCCTTGACGATAAAGTATTGGGGATGAGAGGCATTCGCCAAGGAGAAACGAGAGAAATAACCAATGCGCCCAATGGAGTGTCATAGGGACGGAGGGCGGGCGGGGAAAAGCAACCGAGAGGAGTTCTCTAACCCGCATCCCCGTCGGCCCAGGGGGGGGGGGGGGCGGTGTGACAATGCGAATGTGGACTGGAGTGAAATGTGTTGTGGGAAGTAATAGGCCAATGGGAATCAACAACGGTTCGGGTAGAGTTGTATTGGGAGTTGGGAGGTGACAAAGGATTCCGAAGTGAAATGGGGTATGGAAAGTAGGCCAATGTGGATCCCTGAGTGACACATTTGGGCTATCGCCATATGATGTATCCAATTGCAGAAATCGGCCAAAAGTCGTTTTCGTGTTTGGAAAATAAATATCATTTGATTTATATTTCATTGTCACTTATTCCTTTATCTACCATGACGAAAGTTGCAATATTGATGAACAAGTTATTTCATCCATTGCCGCTTATTCCGTAATATTTGCAATGACAAAGGAGTAGGCCTAGCCCACCACCTGACATGCACGTCGAGACAAACTTGCGATGATTTTTAAAGAAGTTGATATTCAAAGACAAGGCATGATCTGCTATACCAAGGAAGTACCATATTACTTCCCATGGCTTGGCCCGCTATACTCCACTTGAGCCGCAATGTGCACAGGTGTTCGATCAACGAGGAAACATGGGCCTTTGTCACGCATATCCTCAAAAACTATGCATTGACCGGAGACACTAACAGCGTTTGGGAATGGGCGCACCTGCATTATCGCCCACACTGCGGAAGGATCCCAACCACAGTACCTGCTTATTCCGTTGTGTGAACAGGCTGCCTAAGCATGCTATAAGTGTGACAGTGTGAGGGATAACGCAGTTGTTCGTGGGAATGTTTACTTATTAGGCCTATGTGGGGAGTGTTTTCAACCTACTTTTAGGCCAGAAAGTGATACGGGCAGGGTTCCCACCCTTTTCATCCCAAAAAATTTCCTACCTTTTCCCTACCAATTTCCGCAGGCTTTTCCGCCAAGATTTAGAGTCTGAACGTCCTTAAACCTGATCGCACATGCTGAAGGTCATTGATGTGGTTACTGAACTAGTCATGCGGGAGGATGATGTCCTCCATGTCCGTCTGGATTGACACTCCATAATTTCAGAAAATCAAGTCAACAGCATCAGTATACGCTCATTCTGATTGGTTTAAAATGGCAGGTCACTAAAATTCCCTACCTTTTCCAGCTTCTGATTGTGATGAAGTAATTTTCCCTACTTTCTCCCTAGCGGGAAAACCTTTTAAAATTTTCCCTACTTTTTCCAGATTTCCCTACTGCGTGCGAAGTCCCTGTGCGGGATTTGCCGAATCAATGGTTTTTCTGCACTCATCCAGCGCATTTGCCATCATCTTCTTTCTTTATTGCGCTGGTAAACCATCCGCACCAATTCCGTGTGTGCCGCGAAACACCCTACACCAGCTGTCTTCGGCCATCGTTTCATCGCTACTTCATTACATTGCATGGGCGGTATCAGGACACTTTCCCTCCGGACAATTGCCCATGAGTTTTGCTCCCCCCTCCGACATTTACCCCCGTAGTACCTCTCATGTTTACTTCCAAGATTTTCTGCTGAAAAACCGCTTAGCCAGTCTACCTACCGGGATTTCTACGGCAATAGCCTACTTCATGGACTAGGCCTACTTCCTACTACGGCACCACCGGTATCAGG
>NMRB01003029.1:60039-79229 GCA_002633025.1 Notospermus geniculatus
TCGCCATTGGTATCATGCTAGTACATGTAACTGCTACATTTAAAAGTATAACTGTAACCGCATTTAGAAAACTATAACTATATTTACGTTTAAAACAATTACTGTTACTACATTTATTAAAGCCAGACACTATAGACAGATGGGTTATAATCGACGAGCATAGTCTCGGTCACCCAGCCGCTGTTTCGAATCTGGGGAACCGTAGCAGTACTGTGTGGCTGGCTGCGCAAGACTACACACAGCATTGGGGATTCCCCAAGGGGATTCCCAAAACCTCGATGCAGGATAATGCTATAATATGTGGTTCTATGGTTCTATACACTACGCACGCCTGTAGATGAGGTTGCACTATATTTCGGCCGAACTGGGGAGTGAGTAGCGGTGCATAGTGTGCGGCTTTAAATAAAAACCCTTACTGCTACATTATGGGTGTGTTGTCATTTCTACTTCACAATGAATGAGCAAAACCAAGTCAACATGGAATAGTGGTCATACGGTCAATTTCTTACAAAGTGTCCATTTTTAACACACTCGTCACAATCCATTGGGCAACTGATGGTTGACTGACTTTGAACTTCATTGAAACTGTTTGAAAAGTGTGGTGAAGACTATTGTCCTATCAACTGAATGCAAACCTACTACCACAGACATGTCAACTACACAAAAAAACTATTGAATGGACATTTATTCTTATCAAGTGAACAGGCCAATGGCAGCAAGGGAATGTGTCAATGGTGTCTCTGGCATGTGCAGAATAATTTGGATAAAAGTCGTCTAAAACCACCTTTCTAACTAAAATAATTGAAATTTTAAAGCCCCACTGTATTGAATCTGAAAAACGCAAATCATCGCCGAGATTATTGACGTCAGTGCACGACGTCACAACGTGTAAAATGTACTACGCTCTGTCTGAATACATTAGAGCCCTCCCTGCAGATTTTTTCATTGTGTGCTGAAAACTAGGCCTTGATTCTCGGAAATACGCATCAGGCAGGCATTTTGGGGACCTTCATGATGCTATGAGACCTCGACCAGCATTCTCCCAACACTTTGAAAATCCAGTAAAATTCAATACTGTGGGGCTTTAAGATGTGATATGAAAGCGCTCGATGAGAGGAACACACTGCTATAAAAATTTTCAGTGAAAACTCGCAAATAAAAAAGTAGTGAAAAACACGACTTTACAAAATTCCTTCTATCAAAGGTGGATTTCACCGGATTTTCTCAACTTTCATATCATCAGATAGCCAGGAAAATTTGCTATCCCATATGTTAGGCTCAGTCTCCTACATTGCATTGGTTTGGAGGTATTCAAGAAAAACTGCTGTCCATTTATTTTTTGGGATGAGTGTACATTCACATTTCAAGGAAAATCATCGAAGGTGGGACGCATGACAGCGGGACTGAAACTGCCTGCCGTTTTCTTTCAAATTCGTCGTAAGCATCAATTGAGCGACATGAAACTTGTGACGCACACATTTGACGGAGATTTAAACTGAAGCTGATGAACGGATTTCAATAAGAAACTGAGAAAACATAGAGTGGATCTACCTCTTTCACATCGTGCAAGAATTTGTGTCGTTGATGACACAGACTTTCAACAATGCAGACGACAACCGAAAAAAAGCCGAATTTTTGCGCGCGTAACGTCATCGTGACGTTGGCGGAATTTCAGGTCGGGACGTTAGTGTGCTAAGAAGTCTCCCATGACCAGTCAGGTAATTAAGGATCATGCCTCGATCGGTCGATCACATCTCGATCGACCGATGCAGCTAAATCGATCGACATTCTTCGATTTTGGCGCAGGTCGAGTCGTTTGGAAGGCAAACACCGGATACCTTTTGCACCTCCGATATCTTTTGATCCCGTGTATTGATATAATTCTGATGTAAAGAAATAGACGCCCGATATTTCCATTGGACGGGTCTCCATTTATGACGTAAGGTACTCCAGTATACGAGCGAAAGCAAAATACTGTACATCTACACACTCTAAAAAATTTCTTGTCGTACTGACAAGCTGGAACTCGTTCCCAGCCATATGCTTAAATTGACAGGGCCTGTCTTGTCAAGTGACAAGTTTTCAACCTGTCATCCTCGGAAAAGAGACATCTTATCATTGAAACAAATACATCTTGTCATTCAGAGGCTAAACATGAAAAGATAAAGATAAAATTCCAGCGCCAAGAGACTGTTGTACGGTAGTTACAACTACTAACAACAGCTACGTATGACAGAAAAACCCTACCTAATTTCTAAGCCCACGATGGGATTCGAACCTATGACCTATGAAACTAACATACAAACTACTAGACCTAACCCCTAAACCCACTCGGCAAATGAGGCAACGATGCTGACTGCATGCTTAGCGTTTGAAATTGAGCGATGGATGTGAGGGGTGCGCATGCGCAATAATGTCCTGCGCCCGACAGCCTATCGTCATAACGAGAGATCTTGTCAACTGGACAAACTGAACTCGTCACAGAGATGTGCGACTCGCCAAGTCACAAGTAATCGTGACAAGTAAATCGTGTCATGAATGACGTAACTCGTCAGACTGACTAAAGCATCTCGTCAATATTCACAGACAAGTTGCGGTGACAAGAATTTTTTAAGAGTGCATGTATATCCGGGAGAGTAAACAGGAGATGCTACTCAGTTGACCAATAGATGTCACTACGGTCCAATTCAATGCCTAGCGGGCCTATTCATGGTTGATTAGAGCACCAATCAAATGACTTTTTCTATTGTACTGGCCCGCTAGAACTTCGCTGCCGTCATTTGCCGATATGCGCGGCTGATTCTGCTCCTATTGGTGTTCACAATATCAGGGTCACATGATAAAGACACATTGAAGTATAGTAGATGAGATATTCCAATTATCTTAAACCAAGAGATCAAGTACGTGGACTTCGTCATCATAACCGATCACAAGTCTGTTTCCTTTGACAGAGCAAAATGGAGCAATACTGGCCCTCATCTGTTGATGAGGGCCACTATTGCTTTCTATTTGTTTCATCGACACTGTTTTCTTGTTAGTATCAATGTCAGGTTGATACACCCTGACCTCTCGGGGTTTATCACCTTCCATCCACCCAACGATGAATACCTCCCCAAATGTACCTGAACAGATATCAGTACATTCGAACCCCTTCACCCCATGAGGTACTGACATGACCTCAGTCAGGCTGTTCTCACCCACCTGGTAGCATGAGATTGTGTCGGCCATGTCGGTACATATGACAACCATACCTGTGATTCTACAGAACGCTAATCGATATCCTTGACCGGTCTCGATATCCTGGAGTACCTTACCTTCACTGTTGGTCAAAACAACATGATGATGCGGGTCATCCCTATATGAAACCAAGAACTTTCCATGACTAACAACCTCAACCGTGAGCAACTGTTTTACCACCTCATCTGAGAGTTTCACATCGATTTCCCACTTCGTATCTCTGACTACATCCATGACGGTAAGGATCGGTGATCGCCTTCTCAGGACAACTAGATGATCTTGTCCAAATGCAGCAATGTAAGGTATGCCGGCTTCCTCTTGCGTTAGAACCTTAGCGGCGGCCGGAGAAGGTAAGTCCCACAATAACACCTTGTCCACTCCACCTACCCAGACACATGCAGTTATGCGATCTTTTGACATGAATGCGACACTCCACACTGCACGCCCATCGAGAACCTCTGGGTCAAACGATAGTGAAGCGGATGAAAATCGTCCCGCAGAAGCGACATATTCTTCACACAAGTCATCATTTGTTTTCATCCTCTCCCTAAACGGCGTCACCAAGTCTTTTTTGGAAGCATCTGAAAGCTCCATCATTCTGGTGTACGTGCACGTCATAATTTCACTGAGGTCAGCCTTAAATATTTTCTCAGATAATAACACATCGCGTTTGGTGGATGTAGCTTGAATTTCCTTCTGCATGACTGTGACATCTTTGATGGTATTCTGGATCATATTCATGTCTGTTTCCCAATCCTCGTCGAGACTTTGAAGGAATGGCTGCTCTATTTCTTGTAGCTTCTTCTTCCGGCCCTCGTGTTGCATCTTTTTCCGTTCCATCAGCTCCCACTGGGATCGGTGGTACTCGGCCTTCTCTGAACATTCGAGGATGTTCTTCTCAACCTTTTTTTCACCGGTACTAAAGTTTACGGCAGTGTTTTTCTTCCTTTCTTCCCATGTCTTTTTGCTTTCCTCCAGCACTTTCCTCAGCTCAGTGTGCTGCTTCTTCAGTGGATGGGTTGCAGCTTGTACCTTTTTAAACCCTTCTTCTAATTTGTCTTTCTTTTTTTTGAGCCCGTCCTTATAGTCGATCACGTGATGATGTTGTTCGTCGGCGTGATTACCAAAGCAGACGACACATATTGGCCGGTCACAGCTTGTACAGAACTGATCAAGGGGTTGACCGTGAAGTCCACACAATGAAATGATATGGTGACTTTCGGTCCTTGGATGGTCCTTGTGTTTCCGGCCACAGTCATCACATAAACTGATGCCGTCACACTGCGGACAACAAAGGGAGGCCTCAACATTCTTATTTGTGTCGTTGCAGTAGGAACATTTGTTCCGCATCATGTGACGTAACCTTTTCTTAACATCGTTGTATTTCGCAATGATATTCGCAAGAGTAAAGTTTGTTGTGAATCTGTCCACTCCACCCGGCGGGACCCGGCATGTTCGTCTACAAACAGGGCACAGGAACTGACCATGTCTTGCTGCCTGCCATATGTAAATCCGCAGGCAGTTTTTACAAAACGAGTGGTTGCAGCGTCCAACTACTTTCGGTACTTCATACGTCTCTGTACATATGGGACATTCAAATTCTTTGAGGAGATCACCGTCAGCAGACGCCATGTTGTCTGTAAAAAAGAGATGTGAAATAGTTAGCCGCTATTTTGTTTATTGTTCGGCACCTGGATAAAAGTGAGCCCCTTTCTTGACTTTTACCTATCTTTGCATTATCAGTTGAAAAGATTTCAGATGGCAGTGTGTCTCTCTACGCCCGACATTCGGAACGACCTGAGGCGAACTGCTTATCTGTCACTGGGCGGCGCATTTGGATGGCTGCCTTGGAATTGTGTCCGAGGGGAAATGCGAGCCGTCACGGAAATTGCCGAGCAGTTGCCTTCGGAAGTTCCGAATGTACGCCCGACTGCTACAGATGGCGTTGTTAGGAACAACGTGTTACTACCGTTTATATATAAGTCCGCAGGCAGTTTTTACAAAACGAGTGGTTGCAGCTTCCAACTACTTTCGGTTCCTCATAGGTCTCGGTACAAATGGGACATTCGAGTTCTTTGAGGAGATCGCTGTGTTTTGTCTGTAAATAAAACCGGGAAAAAATCAGTTGCCATCGTAGTTAAATCTTCTCGTGTTCATTAAAAATTTGTGTTGACACAAAAATGGTAAATTATGATCATAAATTGATTGATATAAGTCCTGTTTCTTGTTCGACGTATTCGCGGTGAGTAATCCCTCAGATATCTTTTATTTTCCTTTTCATCCTGATTGAACAAAATGGTGGCTAATGCAGTATGTATGGCAAGCCAAACGTTGCAATATTCAATAAACGAAATATTTATGTTCAGTGTAAAACATTTGCATGTGACAATGATTTGATAAAAAAAATTTTTATTCGATACTAAATATTCATATTTCGAAAAATAGTTTTTCATTCAAAAATAATTTGATGTATTGTGTAAAATTTAATATAAGTTCAACAATTTTTTTTGTATTGTATATTTTTGTATTCGATAATTTTTTTACACACAAAAACTGTGATTGTGACTGTTACAAAAATGATATCAAAACCATTCTAATTTGACAAAAATCTCCCAGGCTTTTTCTAATGAGGACAGGAGTTTCATTTGAAAGAAATCAACGAGTTTAATTTTTAGACAGGATCAAAATGGTAACATTTTTTTTGAGACGCTCTGTATACTGGCTGAAGAGACTAGGATAAACATCCGCCGGGCCAGAGTTTTCAGGGATAGGGAACATTAAACTGTACCAACGATTTCGATTTAATAGACCAAGTATCATGTTTCTGACTGATTTGCTGCTGGACGATATTGAACCCAGAACAGCTAGAAACAATTCCGACCCAACATCACTTCAACTATGCGTGGTTTGAGATTTTATGTATGTGGGACTTCCATGGTGTTGTTGCAGACACCACATGTACATGTACATGTACATGTACATGTACAACTGTCTGCCGCATCATCCATTGTGTCAGCCGCATGCATTGGCAGGAAAGCAGAGTTCCACTGCTTCACCAAATACTCGCAGTGAAAAGGGCATTTTATGAAAAAGCACAGTTTCCCAGATGTAGTTGGTACCGGTGTAACATCTGCCAGTGTTCTCCATCTGTAAGTGTCTCCCTCCTATTTTCGGACGGAATAAGCGGCGACTTGACAATAGAGGACACACAGAGAAACATGTCGATCTATTTGCCAGCGTTTCCCGAACAATAAGGGGGACACACTGACCCACAGAAACACTAGCAGATATAACACCGGTACAATAAGGCACCATTAGCTTAAAGTCACTTTATGATACAGGCCCCGGAGCGCTAAATATAAGGGCCGTTTAGACAACAGGCCAAGAAAACCACATTCAAATTCGATCCGATTGGATCCGGTCGACCCGCATCGGGTGTCAGTTGCGAGATTTTGGATGTGGTCGTAATGTGGTCCAATGCGGTCCAATGTGGATTCGGGACCATTTTAAATCCACATTGGACCGCATTAGCGTTTACACGCAAGAGTTTTGAACCACAATCGGATTCGATCGGATCTCATGTCAATTTTTGCCTGTCGTTTAAACGGCCCTATGGGGCCTAGGTTATGCACACAAGACTGTTTGATGTATGCGAGTGGATAAAAGCATAATATAAGCCTAATAGTCATAGAACGGTGATACCCGGCTAATTGCTAAAATGGACCCTGAATCGGAGATTCCCGAAGAAATGTTTACATGTACTTCGTTTTTATCATGGTTCAACAAAATGTCGACCAGCTGTGCCGTGTACAGACAACAGTCCGCGTAATAAAAAACTTCAACACTCGGTCAATGGAGATTACACTTACAATGGACACAGGTGTTTGTCTCGAGAACTCTGTACATAAATGTACGGACCATGTACACTTACTGAGTAAGTGTACGTAAGTGTAAAGCAAGGTTCATTGGCACACGGATCCGATCCGTTTCCAGTCCGTTTGCCCCTAGTTTTCCGGATACGACAACGCTGAAGTCCATTTGATAGATTTTTTACGGACCTGAACCGGACCAATTCCGTGTGCCAATGAACCTTGCTTAAGTGTACATGGTCCGTACATTTATGTACCGGTACAGAGTTCTAGGGACAAACACCTAGGTAGACTAACTACTCACCTTGTAGCTTTCAGATGAAGTATTCCTGTTACGAGACAGTCAGACCATCAACGCCATCATTGTATTGAACGAAGGTTTTATCGCAACCTCGTCTCCAGTGTTCAACGTCGCCTGGAGTCCATCCCCTCAAAACAGAGTCATTCAGACGCATCTCCTGTCTCTTCTTTATTATATATGTTTATTCGTACAAGAAGTACAATTCACTAGGTGCAAACAGTACAATAGGGAGGCAATAGCCGAGTGAAGTGATCGCAGGGGGGGGGGGGGTTATGCATAGTGTCAGTCTTGACAAACGATGTTTACAGTTTGTTTTGAGAGGTTGCAGGAGAATGAACCTGGAACGAGGTCGGGTGATATCGATCGTACGGAATGAGTCCACGTGTATCCATACACGTGTGATGCATCAGCATGTTTCTTTGTAGTCCGCCTACACCAATCGAACTCGGCCTAGTTACCGGGAAATAGGACAGAGGAGATTCAATGAATCATTCAACAACATCAACAGCGCCACCTGTTGTCTTCGTCTCGCAACGCCCTTTTCGTGGTGCATGCTGTCTTCGTGTCGTCGTATTTTGTTAGTAGGGAGGTTTCGCAAATCTGACGAAAAACGAAGTACGGAATACGAAGTTCAACTTCATCTCCAGGACCTAATGTATTTCTGGAGATGGTTGGTACCACAAATGTCCCTACTGCCAGTGCGTCTTTTAGCATGTCATGCAAGACCGAAAGAGTTATGGTGCATCTTGAATTTTCAGATTTCCACTTCGCCTCTACGAAGTGGAAACGAAAGGTAAATTTCAAAGTTTAAAATACACCGTAACGCTATCGGTCTAACGACATACGCTAAAAGACGCTCTTGCAGCAGGCGATATTTGTGGTGCCAACCATCTCCTGAAATACATTACGTCATGGAAATGAGCGGGGTAGGTTTTATGGGTAGAAATCCATTTGTCAATCGTTTACCGTCAAATCCATGAGGGGCAGTTTTGACTTTCTAGGCAGCAGCCTAGAAAGAGTTTATCAGAGTACCAGTCTGACTGGGGTGGATGCGGTTGAAATACTACCGCCGCCGCATCAGAAATCCCATCTGGCCCGGGCTGGATTCGAACCCGGTGTAATAGAATCTAATGTCCCCCGATATGTGATGTCCCCCAACAATACATTTATGGATTAAGCGGCACCATTCAATTGGACTCTAGATAGACCAAGGCTCTTAATCCTGTGACAAACAATACAGGGGGACATCACTGCCCTAAAAAGCGGAAGTGCAGTAAGTGCAGAACTGCAGTAACTGCATGAGTGCCACCACTAAATCCAGTACCCACTATTCTTGCATTTGAATACTTGTCATCCAGAATATCTCTTTCCACATTCCCGATAATGCCACTTAAAATTTGCAGTAACTGCATAGACAGCAGTATAATCACATACTGCAGCCGAATCGGTTAATGTCGTTCTGGGTAAACAGAAATATACCCAGGTTCAATGTCGTCCTACAAAAGTATACGCTGGGTATAGTTCGATCTACAAAAGTATACCCAGTACCGTTCCGTAGTTTTCAGCCTAGGTACGAGTTGGAATGGACGGCAGCCATTTTGTTTCTCGCCTCAGCTGAGACGGTAATTTTGCTATCAACATCGTCAAAATACCAGTCAATATTGTCAGCTTTTGTGTTCATCGATAGCATGGGCCAACTGTTCACGTTTGTCATCACACAATGGTCCAAACTTACCGCAAGTTACGCTCACAGTTTCAAAGAAATGAGCAAACGAACAGAGCCGATCTGCGTCATATGTTTGTTCAGTGTCGTGCGTTCATCTACGTCTGCATCGACATTACATCAGCCGTGCTGCGAGTACTATTGCGGATTTGAGTGACGATAAACGGCACGAAAAATTCTTTGATGACTGTCGCTACGATAAAATGGTGCCCGTCGTGTCGGGCGCCAGAGCGATGTTTTTCGACTTGTGATGCTTGTGCATGATCAGGTGGCATTTGCAAGAACAAATCGTCTTCAGGTGCTGTATCCAATCCTCGGTATACTTTTGTAGATCGAACTATACCCTGGGTATAGTTTTGTAGGACGACATTGAACCTGGGTATATTTCTGTTATACCCAGGACGACATTAACCGATTCGGCCATACTGCAGTTCTGCTTTGTAAGAGACTGGCGTCATCAACAGATACTGCACTTCAGCCTCGTATCGGGCCTTTGGCCACGTCTTTCACTCCACGTTTAACAAATAAATACCTCCTACATCATTGTTATCTAGAGGTAAAATTATTCTCCAGTTGGCTTTGAAAAAGCAGGCAGGTTAACAAAGCCTCTGATGAGGCCTTGATAAACAAATTCCATGAGAAACACTGCACTGTACACATACTGCACTTCAGCCTAGTATCGCGCCTTTGGTCATGTTGTGCTTGCCAGTTACGATTTCTTTGAGGTCGATTTTCTCAAAACCGCATTTTTGCAGATACTGCAGTTCCGCATTTTAGGGCAGATCAGTAAAGACGGGGACATCAGATTTCATCACACCTGGACAATAACTGTTCTACTGGGTCTTAACCGTGTATGATAGGAGACACCCAACTGCTGGTATTTTTCTCGGATCTTCAACTGTCCGTACCCTGAGAGTTCATGCCGAGAGAGAGTTCACCTCAACGGAATTTCGTTTGCCCCCCCCCCCCGCAGTACATCATGCTTCTTGCACGTACAACATAACTTTTCGAAACTTGGAATTTAGGGAAAAAACACAGTTAACAAGAAAATTTGCTTTTCAAGCAATTTTTACTTATAAGCTTCTAATGCAATACATCAGGTGAAATCGTATTATTGTGTATAGTATTACATGTATGTACAGTATGTAAATTTCAATCAATCATATTGGTCATTGATCCAATCGGAGAAGATCAAGTATCTGGAGTTCTGTTTTCATGAACTGATAACCTGGTGTCGACCTGAAACAATTTCCTCCTCGAGTGTAATGACTGAGAACGCCCCCTGCATGCCAGCCTGATTTTGTTTGGCGGACACTGACAAACAGAGAGAGATGTTTACCAGTGCCTCCCAAACACCCGACCAACACCCGATAAACAGAGATACAGGTTACCAGTGCCTCCCAAACAACCGACCAATGCCCGATAAACAGAGATACAGGTTTACCAGTGCCTCCCAAACAACCGACCAATGCCCGATAAACCGACATGTTTACCTGTGCCTCTCAAACACCCGACCGACAACCGATAAACAGAGAGACATGTTTACCAGTGCCTCTCAAACACCCCACCGACACCCGATAAACAGAGAGACATGTTTGCCTGTGTCTCCCAAACACCCGATAAACAGAGAGACATGCTTACCTGTGTCTCCCAAACACCCGATAAACAGAGAGACATGTTTACCTGTGCCTCCCAAACACCCGATCGAGCTGCGGATATTTTTGACACCTTGGATATCTTTTGATCATATGAACCAACATTATTCAATCTGATGTAAAGAAATGGACACCCGATATTTCCTTTGGACAAGTGAGCCTACAGACAGTGTTTCTTTGAGGTAAGGTACTCCAGTATGTCAGCAAACCGGGATAGTAAACAGGAGAGATCAGCCACTTCACCAAAAGAAGTCACTACGGTCCAATTTAATGCCGATCGGGCCCATTCTAGTTGACTGATCATGAGCACCAATCACAGTCGACCCGCAAAGGTCTGAACAGCGCCCCGACGCCTCAGCCGTGGTATTGCTAAATCACTGAACGAAAGCGAGGCAGTGACGAAGGCGTAGCAGACGCTATAAAATAGGGAGGTTTCGGAAGCGCCCGGTTAGGCCATACGACAACGTTTATATATTGTTTGGGTATACCCACACAATAGATAAACGTCGTCGTAGGGCCTAACCGGGCGCTTGCAAAACCTCCCTAATAATCACTTATTACCCACGATTAGTCAGATGTTTGAAGGTGGCGTGATGTTTACATGTTGATGGAAGTTTTCCTGCGAAAATTCCCGAAAATTTCATCGAAATGATAATCGGTTCAATTTTGACCGAATTATCGATCGAAAGGTAACCTTGTGTTTCCGAAAATAGGCGTTCTTCAAAGTGCGTACACTTTCTTGGATTAGTATTTTGAAACTTCTACGTAGGTCGTTGGGGTTGTTTTGACATCAAAGAATAATCCAACATTTTCTCATGTCGTACCTCAAGTAAGTTTCCGTGAATGCGATTGGCCGAGAGCAGTCACGTGAGCGGTGGACATTTCGGCATGTTCGCCCGGAAAATATTTCCGGTTGGAATGTTTTCCCGCAAAATGCTTCTGTTGAGACAGCCCCACGGCCGCCATTTTGTTTCTCGCTTCAACTGACACAGCAGTTTTGCTGTCGAAGTCACTGAAATACCAGTCAATAGTGTCAGCTTTTGTAATCATCGACAGCATGGGGTAACTGTTAACATTTTCCTTAACAAAATGACCAAACTTATCGCAAGTTAAGCTCACAATTTCAAAGAAATGAGCAAGCGAACAGCGCCGATCTGCGTCATATTTTTATTCAGTGTCGTGCGTTCATCTACGTCCGCATTGACATTACATCAGCCGTGGTGCGGCGCACTGCGCATTTGAGTGACAATAAGCACGCCATGAAAATTTCTCTGATGACTTTCGGTACGATATAAAAAATGGTGCCGGGCGCTAGAGCGAAATGTCACCCCTCGGCTGTTGCCCTCGGCTGGCGCCTCGGGCAACATGGCTTTCTCGGGGTGACATTTCGCTCTACCGCCCTCCACTCCGGACACCATTTTTATAATCGAATGCGGTTCAACAACGTCGCCATCTTGTCTTGAAACCACGTGACTCGTCGACCGTTGGTGACGTCAGAAAAGCCCGGAATTCCGGGCTTTTTGATTACCGCGTACATGTACCTGGCCTCGTACTCTCCCACCCCAACGCCATCTGTCGAGGCCAGTGGAACCAGGCTAGCTGATTGCTCCTGTTGGTGTGACACTATCAGGGTCCCCTGATCAAGACAAACTCAAGTATTGTAGAGGAGCGTTCCTCACTGACCCTCTCCAAGAGGATGTTACGGGCGATCCGTCTGAATAGCCGATCACGAGGGCGTTTCCTTTCACAGAGCATTTCGGATGCCAAGTGCTCTTCATCTCTTTGCCCTTGATTTGTATTTGTTTCATTCCGACTGTTTTCTTCTCTGTGTCAATGTCAGGTTGATATACCCTGACCTCTCGGGGTTCATCACCTTCCATCCTCCCAACGATGAATACCTCCCCAAATGTACCTGAGCAGATATCAGTACATTCGAACCCCTCCACCCCATGAGGTGCTGACATGACCTTAGTCAAGCTGTTCTCACCCACCTGGTAGCATGAGATTGTGTCGACTGTATCGGTACATATGACAACCATACCAGTGATTCTACAGAATGCTAATCGACATCCTTGACCGGTCTCGATATCCTGGAGTACCTTACCTTCACTGTCGATCAAAACAGCATAATAATGCGGGCGACCCCCATATAAAACTAGGAAGTTTCCATGACTAACACCTTCAACCGACCACAACCATCTCATCGCCTCATCTGAGAGCTTCACGTCGATTTCCCTCTTCGTATCTCTGACGACGTCCATGACGGTAAGGATCGGTGATCGCCTTCTCAGGACAACTACATGATCTTGTCCTAATGCAGCAATGTAAGGTATGACGGCTTCCTCTTGCACTACAACCTCAGCGGCCGGAGAGGGTAAGTTCCATAATAACACCTTGTCCTCTCTACTTGTACCTAGCGTGATAGATGCAGCTATGCGATTTTTTGACATAAATGCGACACTGTGCACGAAATTCACATCAGCAGGAACCTCTAGGTCGGGCGACAGTGAAGCGGATGAGAATCGTCCCGCAGAAGCGACATATTCTTCACTCAAGTCATCATCATTTGTCATCCTCTCTCTAAACGGCGTCACCCGGTCTTTTTTGGAGGCATCTGAAAGTTCCATCATCCTGGTGTACGTGCGGGTTATATCTTCACTAAGGTCTGCTTTAAATGTTTTCTCAGATAATAACACATCGCATTTGGCGGATGTGGCTTGAATTTCCTCCTGCATGACTGTGACATTTTTGATGGTATTCTGGATCATATTCATGTCGGTTTTCCTATCCTCGTCGAGTCTGTGAAGGAATGGCTGCTTTATTTCTTGTAGCCTTCTCTTCCGGTCTTCGTGTTCCATCTTTTTCCGTTCCATTAGCTCAAACTGAGATCGGTTGTACTCAGGCTTCTCTGAACATTCGAGGATGTTCTGGTCAACCTTTTTTTCACCGGTGCTAAAATTTGCGGCAGTGTTTTTCTTCCTCGCTTCCCATGTCTTTTTCCTTTCCTCCAGCACTTTTCTCAGCTCAGTCTCCTGCTTCTTCAGTAAATGCGTTGCCGCTGGTGTCTTTTTAAACTGTTCTTCTAATTTGTCTTTCTTCTTTGTGAGGCTAACATCTTTGTACCCGCATTTCTCAATATTGTTTGCTAGGGTAAGGTTTGTTGTGAATCCGTCCACTCCATTCGGCGGGACGCGATATTTTTGTCTGCAAACAGGGCACTGGAACTCATCATCTCTTGCTGACGTTTGTATATGAGTCCATAGGCAGTTTTTACAAAACGAGTGTTCGCAGCTTCCAACTACTTTCGGTTCCTCATACGTCTCTCGACATATAGGACATTCAAATTCTTTGAGGAGACCGCTGTCAGCAGATGCCATGTTGTCTGCAAATATAAGACACAAAAACAATGAGTCGCCAGTCAATAGACTTTTCCAAACTTTGGGCTAAAGTTTACAATTCCCGATCGGAAGTGACGTTACTCCAAGGCACACAATGGAAATCCTATTGTACAATGCGGCTTATTCCGTCAATCGATGACCTTTTTTTGGGTGCTGATTGTGGATTCTGAACTCGTTCCAAACTTTGTACAGGGATCTCTCACTAAGCTTATGCCGATTGCTTCATGAAGAATCTCTTTGCCAGCATTTCTAATTAACGGCTCCCGTTTCGAGTAGGCCTACACAATGGAATACAATACAACGTACCTCTATTCACACAAATTATAAAGGGCGAACAATGCCAAAAGAGGAATGAATTTCTATTGAAAACAGGTTTAAAGTCAAAATCACCATTTATTCCCCATGAATCAAGAAAATGATTCTGTAACTTATTAGCGTCACTTCTTAGCTAAATCAAGATTGAATCTGCGGGGAGAATACTTGTTTGTGCATGTCTAATTTAGTCGTCCATGTATGGTCATCAATGCTTTACGAGAAAGACATGTACACGAAGCACTAGGTTCAAACAGTCGTGATAAGGTTATTATTCAGGCCAGGACAATGGTTTTCAACCAACTAGAAACTGCACTCATTTTTTTGAAGGAATAAAATGTTGAACAGTTCACAACCAGGTCAATTATTGGGCCATTGATACGGTAATACCACTGTACTTCTAATTGAAACAGGCATGAGAGTTGTCTAAAATCAGGTTATCATGATATCAATATCACCATGAAGCTGATATCAGAGACAGAAACTATCATGCCCATCGAAATCCCAAGTGTCACAAACCTAGGGGTAGGACTTGTTTCCAGATCTGTATCTTGTAAAAAACCAGAGATATTCATGTTTTTCAAAGTGTGACAGACACATTTTCACCTCCCAAATGTCAATTTCACCATGGCAACTGCATCTGAGATGAAAACGACCAGTCCATTGGAACGGCCATGTCGCCAAACCTATATATATGTGCATGTTTTCAGTGCTGTACCTGTCCTAGTAATAGTAGTGTGACAGACAGAAAAGTGAACAGACTCACAGACACAGCGACCGAAAAAATATGTTTTCTGAACTTCAGTGATCGGAAAACATAATGGGCCATATTCATAATAAAGGGTGTTTAGCCTAATATATATATATATATGTTTATTTCGTATATACAAAGATATACAACTTGAAGCAGTGCAAAGTGCTCGCAAAAAGATAGTAAGGTGCATGGTGTGCAAAATACATGTATAGCCTACATGAATTCTCAATTCCCAGCCTAACACATCTCCACTCTCCCCTCAATGCTCACACAAAAGCGTAAGCATATCACGGATTTCTTCCGCTGTCAAAAAAACATGACCATGGTCCCTCATATCCAATAATTCCCTGATATGTTCTCCGCGTCTCTTTAAATTCTCTTCCCCATTATTCAAGCTGTTTGGATCAACCCCAAATGAAGCCAAGCGATCCCTTGGTACTCGGTATTTATCACAAATGATATTGATGCTATTAGATAAAGCGGATCCGCTACCTCTCATAACCATTTGGAAACATCTCTTAAGGTAAAAGTTGTCGCAGTTAAACATGGATTTGATAAACTTCAGAANTTTTCTAGGCCTTTAACCTGTGTAATGCAGAAGTTGTACGCTGATTAGGTTAAACACCCTTTATGAATATGGCCCAATATGTTTTCTGATCTTCAGTGATCGGAAAACATAATGGGCCATATTCATAATAAAGGGTGTTTAGCCTAATCAGCGTGCAAATTCTGCATTAAGGCTGATTCATACTCCGTCCGGATTTTGCGCCGACTATGATCAATTTCACTGCGTGTGCACATTCACGTCGTGGAAACCTGCGATCAGTTTCATGCGCTTGACGGTCCGCAAGCGAGTATGAATCAGCCCTTAGGCCTGCTTTCGATTGGCGCGTTTCCGTGCGCGGAACGCTCGAAAGCATTGTTTGTTCCGCTTCGATGGTCACGACGCGGAAAAAAACAATGCATTCGAGCGTTTCCGTGCGTGGAAACGCGCCAATGGAAAGCAGGCCTTACACAAGTTAAAGGTCTAGAAAACTATTGTCTGATATCTGTATGGTGCTTCACAAGAGGCGTTTACCCGCAGGATAATCACACGCGTCCAACTGTCGTGCGCCTTAGTCCAAGAGGACAAAGGAAATGTTGAACGATCAGGCAGGCTTGTCTAGAATTTTCCAACACTTTCTTTTGTCCTCCCACACTGAGAAGAAGGAAAGTTAGACTATGGCCCAATGAGTGCCGTTTCTAGATACTTGAAAACCATTGCCCTGGCCTGAATAATAACTTAATGTAGTATGCCGTCACGCCTGACTACCTGTGCTTTAATTTTATAAATATATGATATACCCGGTAGTAGATTGTGTTAGACGTCGAACAATGCATCTCTATGCGGATGACTGTGCACTTTTTTACCAGTAAATAGCAGGTTGGATGTGGGAATTTCACAAAACCTTTTACAGGATGATTTACATGTAGACTGGTCAGCAACTTGGAAATTAAAATTTAAAGGAGGTAAAAGTAAAGAAGTTTTATTCATTTCATCAAAGAAAAGGGCTCAACACTTCCCGAATCTACACTACTCAAAAAAAGTTAAAGACCACTTTTCTCATAACTCATGATTGCACACCGAAACATGTAGCATTATAGGCCTATTAACTAAGCTGCGCATGCCCAGTAGATCTTGCGCATGCCCATTAGTTGGTCGGCGAAGGGCCGGCAGTCAAAGGTAGAATCAATTTCTCATGTCCAAATCCACCTCGCGCATTGTGTTGCTCATGATGGGCTGATTAGGATCCACCCCAATCCGCTGGTTGGCTCAACTGATTATTAGCAGTGAGGGGAAGGCGTTGTTGTCGGTGGACGAAAGTTGGATGACTGAAAAGACGCAAAGGCCTTGTGTCACAATACGCCAGATTGAGCCTGGGAATAATGATTGATGTGGGCTTGGCCAGCGTAATTTTGTCATCGCCGAGTTCCCATGAAAACCGACAGCTTTTTTGGTAGGCAATGGATACATTTGGCGATGGCATCATTGCATAGTTATTATGTATAGCTATGCTCACAACAAAGTTGAAGTTGCTGTCGCGCGGATACCAGAAGTAATGCTTGATTGAAATAAAAACCTCCTTATTGGGACCAGGGGCCATATGCATAAAACTACTTAAGTATGAAAATCCCAAGGGATTCCCTCAAACCACCACTAAAGTGGAAATCTTAACTTAAGGGAGATGCAGAAAGCTACTTTGGAATAGTGAAATCCTCAAAATCGCCCTTAACTCTAAGTGTGGTAACAGTTCCCTTAACTGACTCCTTAACTTCACAGTTGTGGCAGGCACAGGTTGGAATATGCTGTTTTTTAATGCATGCTAGCCAAATAGGCCGGGGAAATTATGTGCTAGGCTAGGGTGGGATAACATTTAACTGTGCCAAGGATTTTGATTTGACAGACATGTATCCTCTTTCTGTCCTACCAATTTGGTAACCTCTTTTTTTGTTTTCCACCGTTAATAGCCATTTTACACAGTTCCTAACATACTAAAATGTGCATTACAGCATTGCCTGCAGTCATGTTCATGTACATACATGCAGCCCACATTTGAGAAACCTTCCTTAAGTATAACACTCAAGAAATCTGGGAAACGCCTTGAATACTGAAATTTCATTGGCTGACACCACAATTCCTGGAAATACTTTAGTTAAGGGTTGCCCTTAGCTGAGTATGCCCTTAGTTTGTAAATGGAAAGCAGGCAGGTGCGAGCAAAAAAAGGGCGATTTGAGATTGACTTTTTTCTCCGTGCGCGGGCCTCTCGCTCCCGAGGAAAGAAAGTCGATCCTCTCGCGCTTGTCTCGCGATTCCCGAAACGCGGTCATGGAAACGGCTAAGTGAAAATGAATTGGGTCGACTTTTCGGCACAGAATTCCGCGCACGAAAACGCTCCAATGGAAAGCAGGCCTTACACAGGTTAAAGGTCGAGAAAACTATTGTCTGATGTCTGTATGGTGCTTCACAAGAGAGGTTTACCCGCAGGATAATCACACGCGTCCAACTGTCGTGCGCCTTAGTCCAAGAGGACAAAGGAAATGTTGAACGATCAGGCAGGCTTGTCCAGAAGTTGTCCAACACTTTCTTTTGTCATGTTTGTCCTCCCACACTGAGACGAAGGAAAGTTAGACGCGTGTGATCATCTTGTGGGTAAATCAGGCAGCATACATAAGGCAGAATTTTCAATAGTTTTCTAGGCCTTTAACCTGTGTAATGCAGAATTTGTACGCTGATTAGGCTAAACACCCTTTATGAATATGGCCCAATGAGTGCCGTTTCTAGATACTTGAAAACCATTGCCCTGGCCTGAATAATAACTTAATGTAGTATGCCGTGACGCCTGACTACCTGTGCTTTAATTTTATAAATAAATGATATACCCAGTAGTAGATTGTGTTAGACGTCGAACAATGCATCTCTATGCGGATGACTGTGCACTTTTTTTACCAGTAAATAGCAAGTTGGACAATGTGGGAATTTCACAAAACCTTTTACAGGATGATTTAGACTGGTCAGCAACTTGGAAATTAAAATTTAAAGGAGGTAAAAGTAAAGAAGTTTTATTCATTTCACCAAACAAAAGGGCTCAACAGTTCCCGAATCTACACTACTCAAAAAAAGTTAAGGACCACTTTTCTCATAACTCAAGATTCTGTTTCAGGCATTGCTTCAGAACACGTTATGCAACAACTGAAACTTACCACATACCACATATGTAATTCATCACAGCAGTGTGTTTGAGGTCATTCAGGACAGCTATGTCATACATTCTCAGCTGTAAAAACTGTCATATAAGCCCTTGTTACACTACATAATGAAATGGCCAGGGCCATTGTGCTCACCTCTGTGATAAGTCTCCATCAAGTGTGAAACTGTGACTCTCATGGTCAATGTTGAGGAT
>NMRB01003030.1:5397-16125 GCA_002633025.1 Notospermus geniculatus
GAGCAGAAGGATCGAGAGGATGGTCTCCAGCGGATGCTATTGGCTGAGAAAGAAGAAATTGCTAAATTGAAACAACAGGTCGAAGAAACTGGGAAGGCCCACCAGGAGATGGTTCGAATGAAGCAGGAAGAAATCGTCAGACTGAAACAACAGCTTCAGGAGGATGAACGAGCACAAGAAGTTGCCGAACAAAAGCATCAAGAGAGTGCGAGGAACTTGGAGAGTAAAATCACCAACTCAGCCGTGGTAGGGTCCCCGTGTTCTAACCAGTCGAATATCTTGCTCAAATCCTTGTCTTCCTGTTGCTTCAACCTCAAGACACTATCTGGAGTTTCCTGTAACCAGTTTGGCTTATCAGATACATCCCTGAAGTCTTCTGTTGCTGGTTTGTTCAAAGGACGTGTTTCCCTGAGAACCTCGGAACTGTCTTGGCTTGCTGTTTGGGTGAACATGGCTAGCTCATCATCATCCTCCACAGTTGAGTCCGACGACTCGACGCATGTATCTTCTGGCACATTGGTGATTGTGAGATTTGCATGGACATTTCGGATAGCGAGCGGCAACACATCATCCACATCCTCTGTGAATCTTGTCCAACATTCATGCGCCCTTTGGCAGTAACTGCAGCCACCACATGGCAAATCTTCTAATGCTTGTCCTGCTTTATAACAGTTGCACTCAGGCAGTGGGGATGGAATTCTGGAAAGAGAATCGGCATTCGCATGCATCTTCCCAGGACGATGTACAATGGTCATGTTGAACTGCTGTAACTGTTCAAGCCAACGTGCCAACTGTCCCTGGGGTTCCTTGAACCTCATGAGCCAAGCGAGGCTACTATGATCGGTCCTCAAAATGAATGGACGTCCCAGAAGATAATGACGGAAGTGTGCTGTAAATTTGACTACAGCGAGAAGTTCTCTTCGTGTCACGCAGTACTTCCGCTGAGCAGCTTGCAGGATGTTACTAGCATAAGCTATCGTGCGCTCTTTGCCTTCTTGAATTTGTGAGAGTTCAGCTCCGATTGCAACTTCCGACGCATCAGTGTCAAGAATGAAATCTCCCTGAGGTAAAGGGTAAGCCAAGCATGGTGCTGACGACAAGAGATCTTTCAATGTGTCAAAAGCTGCCTGCTCCTCGTCCGACCAGTGAAATCCTGTCTTCTTGCTCGTGACGTTGAGCTGCAGTAAGGGGTTGATTACGTCAGAAAAATGTGGGACGAATTCTCTATGGTAATTCACGTAACCAATGAACCTTTCGAGCTCCTTACGGCAAGTTGGTGCTGGCCACGATTTTATAACATCTAATTTGCCGGGGCTAATCTGAACTCCCTCCGAACTCACGTGTCTCCCCAAGAAGTCAACATCAAGTTGAAAAAGGAAACACTTCCGAGGTTTCAATTTGAGATTGTGTTCACGCATTTGCTGGAATACGACTCTAAGATTCTCTAGATGTTCCTCAAATGTAGCTCCAAGTACGATGACATCATCCAGGTAAGCAAGTACGGTCTTCCAAGTAAGTCCTCTCAAAATCAACTCCATGGCTCGTTGAAAAGTGGCTGGTGCGTTACAAAGCCCAAACGGCATCCGAACGTACTCAAAAGTGCCGAACTTGGTAGCAAAAGCCGTTTTGTTACGGTCGGATTCTTTGACTTTAAGATTGTAATAACCGGAGGCTAAGTCCAGAGTACTAAAGAATTTGCTTCCTGCTAGTGTGTCAAGGCATGAGTCAATTGATGGTATAGGGAAGGAGTCTTTCACCGTACAAGAATTAAGCATCCGATAGTCCAGGCAATACCGAACTGTTCCATCCTTTTTCCTGACTAAAACTGGTGGCGAAGCCCACGCAGAATGTGAAGGGGTGATGATGCCTCGGTCCAACAGTTCTCCAAGGTGTTTTTCCTCCTCTCCCTCAAATCCAAGCGGAGTCCGTCGCAGTTTTTGCTTGATGGGGGCATTGTCTCCTGTATCAATGGCATGTTGGACCCCCTCGAAACATCCTATGTCAAGACCATGCTTTGAAAAGATGTCTTGGAATTCAATCAGCAAATTTCCAACCTCGATAGACTGTTCATCAGTTAATTTGTTGCAGGAACGCTGGTAGAGATCAGTAAGATGCGGAGGCATATTTTCCTTGACTCTCCTTAATTCGTCCTCAACCTCTTCAGGCGTCCTAAGTGTGACTTCTTTAACTGAAAATCTTTCCGCAGGAATCTGATCATCCGGCAACTTATCATCAACAAGTTCAGTAGCTTCCATAGCTGTACCAAGGATAGTATGAGCAGGGATGGTAATACAATGATCCGTGGTGTTGATGACATGTAGAGGAAAGGTGTCTTTATTTTTCGTCAGAACTGCTGGAAATTGTAACCCATCTATTTCGTTATTGGGCTGGAAAACAATACAGGTATTCTTCCGAACTGGTTTCAGAATTCTTGCATAGAAGTACTGTACTGTATTCGGCTGTACCACAACATTCTTAGTGGTCTCCACTTTCTTCACAAAAATCCCTCCAGCTGGGTTCCTTTTAATGGAAGCAGGGGTCTTGGTATTCGCAACCTTTACGGAGACATCTTTCATGTCAATAATGGACTCGTGAGAAGCCAAGAAGTCTAAACCAAGCAACAGTGGGTCTGTGATGGGAGCGACACAGAGATCGATCATAAATACTTGGTCTGCAATAACGATTTGGCAGTTCCTCAACATGTGAGCTTGCATATGTCCCTGCTTTCCGGCTCCTTTGATCTCAATCGACTCCTCTAGTGTGGGTGGGTCTTCGAGGCTATCAAGAAAATCTCTGCTGAGAACCGAGATCTGAGCAGCTGTATCCACCACTGCTGATATATCTTGGTTGAAAAGTTGACAAGGAATGGTCATTGAAGCTCCTTTGTAGCTGGTATTATTGACCTGTAAAGGTGGAATTACGGGACTTGACAATGTTTCACCTCCTGGGGTAGGCTCCAAATTCTTACAGGTAGAGTCTGGTTGTGGATCCCTTGGACAGAGGTCTTCTTCTTTTGTTTCCTTACCACCCGCTCCCTGATTTGGTTGATCTAAAGTCTTATCCGTCATCCCATCCTGACTAGCTGAATAAGGGGGTTTCTCTGACACAACGTTGTCTTCCCCTCCTCCACAGTTTTTGATAGATCGTATGGAACTGGTACCAGACACATCCTCAGATCCTAGAGGGAAGTAAAGAGGCATCAACCTGTTGTATATTTGAGTATCCTCATCCTGGAAGGTACAAAATATCACCCGTTTATGTAGTTCGATTACGTTGCTCCAAAATGTTCTTTTTGCAGTATAAAAGTCGTTTTTTGGTAATAAACGGCACTCGCCGATTTGTCGTCATCCTTCACGTTCGTGTCAGTTCTTTTCCCGTCTACTCCCACGAGTCATGTTGGGGTGTGCCCAACATTTTGGTGCCGAAACCCGACTTCGAGAATAGGGAACCTGAAGGACACGGAACGTGGAACGTTTAGTAAGGGAAGGCCGCGTCGGTGAGTCAGTGATCAGTTTTTTCCTGGGCCCACGTACGTGAACGTCATGCCGAGCAAGAAGTTGGAGGCAGCTGAAAAAATTCGGAATGCCAAAAGAAGTTGGCTACAGAGGGCCGCTGCCGAATTGTCGGATGTTCTGGCCGTTGAAGACCTAAACGAGGTCGAGTTACAGGACGCGATTGATGAATTCGACGAGAGAATTCAACAACTTGACGAATCTCAAAGGAAAGTGGAGGCGGAAATTCCTGAAAGTCAGATTGAATACGAAGTGGACGACGCAGCGGGATTTCGAGCGAAAACACGGAGAATTCGAGTTCGGGCAGCTGTCAGATTGGCGGAGATGACAAAACCATCGGCAGAACCGTTGAAGGAAATGAAATCGAAAACGCCCCAGTCCGTGAAGTTGCCGAAGCTTGAGCTTCCGGTGTTTAAAGGAGACTACAGCCAGTGGACGCAATTCTGGGAGCTGTTTGAATCCCTTGTTGGCAAAACTGACATGACGGCGGTAAGCAAGTTTTCTTATTTGACCTCGGTGTTGGAGGGTGAACCCAAGTCGGTTATACAAGGACTTGCCCTCACGTCTGGGAATTATGACCAAGCCTGTAAAATGTTGCAAGATCGATATGGCAGGAAAGAACGAATAATTTTTTCACATATACAAGGCCTGTTGAATCTGACACTGCACCAGAAATCTGGTGGCGGTGGCAATAGTGTTTCTGCCCTGTGGAAATTGCAAGATGAGCTTCTGGCGCATATTCGTTCGTTAGAAACATTGGGCATTCATGGTGAAAACTACGGCCTGTTCATGACACCCTTGATTTTGTCGAGACTGCCAAATGATTTTCGTTTAGAATGGGCCAGAGAAGGCGATGGCCATGAAAGTGATTTGAAGTGGTTATTAGAATTTTTACGGAAAGAAATTGAACGTCGTGAGAGGTCTGATTGTTTCAGAGAAATATCCCGTACCAAAGGTCGAAATGCGGAAACGGAGGAACGTAATACGGCTGTTCCGTCTGCGTCGGCGCTGCAGACAACGTCACAATCATCGGGACTCGGCTGCTTCTTTTGTGGAAAGCGACATCGATCCGAGGACTGCTGGAACATTCGTAAACTTTCCAGGAAGGAACGGTACGTACGAATTCGAAAAGGAGGTGGCTGCTTTCGGTGCTTATCAAAGCAACACGTTTCAAAGCAATGTAGTGTTACATGTCCGAAATGTTCGGGAAATCATAATGTTGTCATCTGCAGTGCTTCCGCAGAAAATGAAAAGTCATCGACGTCGAAGAGTGTTGATGTATCCGGTTCAGGTACGCCAGGTGTGACAAGTGTTTCTTGTAGTGTAGCTCAAATTGAACAAAGGACAAGAACGGTCCTCCAGACAGCACGAGTTAAAGTGTTAGGGTCACATGGCGTAGTTGAGACGGAGGCAACACTACTCTTCGACAGTGGATCTGATAGATCTTATGTAACAAGTGCTCTTGTGAAAAAAGTGAAACCCTTGTGCATCGGTTCAGAACAAGTGTGTTATGCATCATTCGGCGGAGGAAAATCTGCGGACGGAAAATTCAGTAATTTGTATCAATTACACTTGCTTGGTGTTTCAGGAGAAAAATGTGCACTTTCCGCCGTGGAAGTGCCCACTATATGTGCACCTATGTACAGACCGCGTGTGCCAATTGAATTGATTGAAAAGTTTCATAGTCTCGACCTGGCTGATGATTATTCAACTGACAGACGGGTGAAGATAGACATCCTTGTTGGGCTTGACTTTTACTGGGCTTTCATGAGGCAGGGATGCACCCGCATTGGGAATCTTGTCGCACAAGATTCATGTTTTGGTTGGGTGGTCTCTGGTTCGTGGAATGGTGAGAGTCAATGTCTGGCCGGTGGGTCTGTTGAAGCGTGTCTGTCACTCGGTCAAGAAAGTTCTACGTCGTCGGGTTTGATGTGTGTGCTTAACAACATACCTGAGAATGAGTTACGGAATTTTTGGGACCTAAAGTCCGTGGGCATTAGGCCTGACGAAGTTGTAATTTCTGATCCAGATTTGATGATACGTCATTTTGCAGACACCGTACAATTTGTGGATGGCAGGTATGTTGTTTCGCTGCCATGGAAATCCGATGCCGCCAAGGACAAATTGGTAAACAATTTCGGTTTAGCAAAGAAGCGTCTTGGTCATCTCACTAGGAGATTAGATCGAGATCCGGTGCTTAAATCCAGGTATACCGATGCCTTGAACGAATTTGAAACTCTTGGGTTTGTGGACGAGGTCCCTGACGATCAAATACTGGTTGAAACGCGTCCGGTTTTTTACATGCCACATAGACCGGTGGTGCGGGAAGACCGTATTACGACCAAAGTTCGACCTGTATTTGATGCGTCGGCACCGAGCTACAACGGTGTGTCGTTGAACGATTGTATCGACTCGGGACCTTCTTTAAATCCTGATTTAGTAGAAGTTCTTCTCAGGTTCAGAAGATGGCCTGTTGCTTTGACGGCTGACATAACAAAAGCCTTCTTGCAAATCAAGATAAATGATGATGACCAAGATGTTCATAGGTATCTTTGGTATAATGAAGATGGTTCCCTTCGAGTGATGAAATTTACACGAGTTCCGTTTGGAAATTGCTGTAGTCCGTTTCTATTGAATGCCACAATAAAATATCATTTGAGCAAATTTGACAATACCAAAACAATTCAAGAGTTGCGTGAGAATCTCTATGTTGATGATTTTCTTTCTGGTGATGACACCGATGAAGGTGGTTGTACTTTGGCACATGAGAGTGAATCGGTGATTGAAAAAGCAGGAATGCATTTTGACAAATTTATGTCCAATAGTGCTGTTGTGTCAAGCGCCTTGTCCAAGGACTTTGAGTCAAAAACCATTCTCTTTGGGAAGTCCAAAATTCTAGGTCTGAAATGGTTGTCTCAGGACGACGTATTTCTGTTTGACGGTATTGAAATCTCAACTGATTTCACTCTCATTGTGACCAAACGTTTGGTGTTAAGTTACTTGGCACGTCTCTTTGATCCGTTAGGGTTTGTGTCACCTTTCACCATGACTATCAAGATTCTGTTCCAAGACATATGGCGCCTTGGTCTGGATTGGGATGAAGTGGTTCCCGATTCATTGACTAGGCGATTTCTCCATTGGCTACAGGGTTTTGAGAGTTTGAGGAATTGGTGTATTCCAAGACGTTACTTCGGCCGTTCTGGTTGGAACGCTGTTGTAGGAAATGTGCAGCTCGAGGCCTTTGGTGATGCCTCAGAGAAAGGCTATGGCTCAGCTGTTTACATAAGACATATGTTGTCTGATGGTTCCTTCGAAGTATCGCTGGTAATTTCTAAGTCTAAAGTTGCCCCTTTGAAACGGGTTTCATTGCCGCGTTTGGAACTCTTGGCAGCTTTGCTCAGTGCTAGGCTTGTTGTTTTTGTTCGGAAGGCTCTCAGGTTGCCAGAGAATACCGATTACCATTGTTGGACAGACTCCCAGGTTGTTCTGTGCTGGATTAAAGGTGACCCTCGACGTTGGAAACCCTTTGTTTCTAACCGAGTTTCGGAAATCCAGAATTTGACATCTCCAGTGAATTGGGACCATTGTCCTAGTACTCAAAATCCTGCAGATCTAATAACTCGTGGTTGTTCAGCAGAGAAACTGGTATCTTGCAAAATGTGGTTAGAAGGCCCTTCAATTCTGGCAATGTCACCTGAGACAGTAGAACCTGGTGAACTTGATTTGAACGCGGTGTCACTCCCAGAGGAAGAGACTTTGCGTCAATCCCAGGTTGCTGTAGCAGTTGACTTGCCGGTTCTAGATGTCAGTCGATGGGGTAGTTTTACCAAGGCGATGCGTGTGACCGGATGGGTATTGCGGTTTATTCATAACCTGAAACGCCCCACTTCTAAAATTGTTTCTGCTGACTTGTCATTTGATGAACTTGTCAGTGCGAAAATTCGGTTGCTCGCTATTGTTCAAAAACAAGCATTTTCCAAGGAAATTGATGACTTGAGTCATGGTCGGGCTTTGCAGCGCAGTTCAGCATTGGTCAAGCTCAACCCCTTCTTAGACAACGATGGTCTGTTGAAAATCAAGGGTAGGCTCCAGCAGTCGCAATTGTCTTATAATGAACAACATCCGATCATTATTCCAAATGGTCATTTGACAACTCTTCTAGTCAGGTTTCAACACAAATTATTGAAACATGCAGGAGTCCAGACTTTGGTATCTACCATTCGAGATGATTATTGGGTCATCGGTTTGAGACGAATTGCCAAGAGAGTTAAACGTGAGTGTGTCTCCTGTCGACGAGTAGATAGCGACATGTGCAATCAACCTTCTGCCCCCCTGCCAGCTGAAAGAGTACATCGTTCACCTCCCTTCACTGTTACGGGTCTTGATTATGCGGGACCATTGTTCTGCTGTGACTTGCCGCAGCGGAAACTTTACATTCTTTTGTTTACTTGTGCAGTGATACGAGGGATTCATCTCGAACTCACAGACTCCTTGAATCTGAATCAGTTTATGTTGGCCTTCAGAAGGTTTGCTGCCCGACGTGGCTTGCCTTCCATCATTCTGTCAGACAACGCCAAAACATTTGAAGGCGCTGTGAAGCTAATGATGGAGTACCTAGGACATAGAAGTCCTCGTTGGAAATTTATAACTCCTAGGTCTCCATGGTGGGGAGGGTTCTGGGAGCGGCTGGTGCGAACGGTCAAGTCGAGCCTGAAAAAATCTTTGGGTGTTCGTTGTCTTACACGGTCCGAACTTGAAACAACACTTTGTGAAGTGGAGGCTTGTATCAATTCGCGACCATTGACGTTTGTTGGTGATGACGTCGATGGGCACCGTCCGTTAACGCCATCTCATTTCCTTACAGGACGAGCACACGGTCAGAATTCTGACACGATAGAATTGGGCCCTGATGGTTTCTTTGACGGTATTTCGACATCCAAGGTTCTGAATGACAGGGAGGGTTTCCGTAAACAACGACTTGAACTCTTTTGGTCAATGTGGTCAAAGGAGTATCTGCGGAATCTCCCCCCTGTGGTTCCGAAATTCCGAGTTCAGGGTGACCTGAAGATCGGGTCTGTTGTTCTCGTAAAGGAGGACAATATCCCAAGATTAAAGTGGCCTTTGGCGGTCATCACTGAAATGTTCCCTGGTCGTGATGGCATTGTTCGAAGTGTAACAGTGAAAACTGCACGTGGTCCTTTGGTCAGGTCAGTGCAGAAGCTACTAGATTTGGAGGTTGGTGATCGAAGTGATCCCAAGGTTCCAGTTGTAGACACTTCGTCTCTTGTAGATGAGAAACCTACAGTGACTCGTGCAGGGCGTGTTAGTCGACCGAAGGAAAAGCTGAATTTGTAAATTTGTAAAATAGTAAATTGTGTTCTTCTATTATGAACATTTGTTCTTCAAAAAGACGACAATTTGGTGTTGAGTACCTTATTTCCTGTATTTACATTTGTACTTGGATCATCTTGATCGTAATAGGTCATGGTGTGACTTTATTGGTGAAGCTAGGTAATGTTTGAAGGGGATGTCCCACGGTTGATTCTGGTGCATCAATAGGAGTGGATGAATACTCTTTTAATGTATGGGGAGAGCTGCAGACTGCTCATGCGTTATTTGTATATGTACTAGGGTCAACAGCTCGTTAGATTAGTTTGGTTCACCTTGGTTCGTATCTATAGTCGAATGGTGATATAAGAACTTGGTCTGTTGTTCAACTTGAGATTTTTGAACATTTTTGGTTGCTTTTTACTTGTAGATAACTGTAAACATGCCAGGATGTAGACTTCACTGATTGAGTATAAATGACTCCCCATTTGGCTGGTTGATGAGTTGATCGGGTCCATTTGTGCGTACAGGGGATGGACAATAATTTGTAAACTTGGTTGGCCTAATTGTGTAATTGCGTTTAAGTATCTCTTTGATTGGACATGTTTCATCTCCAATGGTGGGGAGAATGTTAAGGATTGAGTTTCCTTGGAAAGGACTAAGTTAACCTGAAGTATTTTGAGTTCACTTGAAATGTGATTAGTTTCGGTCATGAGGATATCTTCAAAGATCAACTGGTGTGTGACCTTGTTTATGGTCCACGTAGGCCTAGTTCGCGTGATTCGTGTCGATGTCATGTTATGTAGTTCGATTACGTTGCTTAAAAATGTTCTTTTTGCAGTATAAAAGTCGTTTTTTGGTAATAAACGGCACTCGTCGATTTGTCGTCATCCGTCACGTTCGTGTCAGTTCTTTTCCCGTCTACTCCCACGAGTCATGTTGGGGTGTGCCCAACATATATCTTGGTTGAAAAGTTGACAAGGAATGGTCATTGAAGCTCCTTTGTAGCTGGTATTATTGACCTGTAAAGGTGGAATTACGGGACTTGACAATGTTTCACCTCCTGGGGTAGGCTCCAAATTCTTACAGGTAGAGTCTGGTTGTGGATCCCTTGGACAGAGGTCTTCTTCTTGTGTTTCCTTACCACCCGCTCCCTGATTTGGTTGATCTAAAGTCTTATCCGTCATCCCATCCTGACTAGCTGAATAAGGGGGTTTCTCTGACACAACGTTGTCTTCCCCTCCTCCACAGTTTTTGATAGATCGTATGGAACTGGTACCGGACACATCCTCAGATCCTAGAGGGAAGTAAAGAGGCATCAACCTGTTGTATATTTGAGTATCCTCATTTCCTGGAAGGTACAAAATATCACCCGGTCAATATGGATTCCTTCCTTGTCAAGAAATCGTCTGGTAGTATCTAGAGCTACATGCGCTGCTTCTTCCTTAGGATAACCAAACAGTCCTGTTGAAATACAAGGTAGAGCCACTGACTTGAGACGGTGATTTATCACTAAGCGAAAGGACTCATTATAGCAGCTTTGGAGAGCTTCCTTATCTCGGTTCATCGGTCCGACCGTTGAGATTACAAATTTGGCAGGAAGTTTATATCCCCCACTAATCTTTGCCTCTCCACATCTACATCCACCTAGAGTTGAGTTCTCTTCTCGAAGATTAGGACCAGCTGCAGCATGAATCGCCCCATCTACACCCCCTCCACCTAGAAGGGAGCTATTCGCCGCATTCACAATACTGTCTACCTCCAACGTAGTGATGTCACCTTCCCACACAGATACGTTTGAGTTTAGATCATCATTGACAGAAAACATCGGTTTTACACCCTCTTTGGTTGTAATATGGTTCCTTTTTGCATATGCGGACCAGGTCTC
>NMRB01003031.1:20159-33611 GCA_002633025.1 Notospermus geniculatus
TGACATTGTGCGATATTTTGCGACAAATCTGCGGGTTGCTTTGCGATAAGTATGCGACAAGGTTTAATTTTTTGAACATTTCCAAAATTTCACGATTATATGCACTCTGCAATATTATCGCAAGGTCTGCGGTAGTTTGCATTAATTTGCGACAGTACACCTGCGATTGTCTATCGCAATTACCGGTAAACGCAGGCCAACTGTCGCATGTGTGAGAGTGGCTTTACATAAGTCAAATTTCCAGGTGTATGCCTCAAACACCCCAAGTTCCAAAGGCACTTGTCCTGCTTCAGGATTGAAATAAGTGTCCTGGTTCTGACTAGATTTTCCATAGTTCAAGTCTGAAGTTTTTGACACCTTACGGTAATTCCACAGGCTGTAAAAGCATGATATCTCCCTTTCAGATATCCATTTGGAATGACCTGGTGTGCTGTTTTCTGACTGATATCAGCAGGTTCATGGGACACCACCACGGATGGGACTGTCTTCTACCATACCAGTCACTGACAAAATCTCTGAAGTCTACAGAGATCTTTCTATGAGATTGCATTGTATCATTCAATAATATCCGTCCTTTGTTTGAGGAGGAATCTATTGCAATCTGATTGTCCTTTCGAGGTGTATCAGAACATCACTTTATAAGGCCCTATTACATACATGTAGAGCTATACGCTATTCGGTATTTGCTATTCGGTATACGGTACATTATTTGGAAAAATTGGACATGCACGATTTGAACTATACGTGAATAGCGCGCCCTCAGAGTAGTTCAGTCTTATGTAAACGACTCATTGAAATAACCTTGCTCAATTCATGCGTGCCCTCTGAAACGTGCCTATAATACCGAATAGCGTATAGCTCTACATGTATGTATTAATAGGGGCCTGAAGGGCTGATGGTTCTCGCCCTCCTAAATTATGCTTGTAGACCAATAGGGAAGAATGCAATATTTCCAATGTGTACAATCTAGTTGCAAGGAAGATGCTATAAATTTGCCAACATTAGCACAGATAAGGCCAAAAAAAATAAAGTATTTGTTTCTTGTCCGCGCCCGCGTCATTCCCAAGCCCTCCGCATCGAAAACTTTTTTTCTCACCAATTTCAAATTTCCCCACTTTGCTTACGCAGCGCCTTCTATACAATGCACAGAAATGCTTCATCACTTGAAATCATCTTTATTTTTCATGAAATCTGTGCTTTAAACATGTAGAGAGACAGTTTGCTGGTGGTATTTCCCCCATCCATGAAGAAAATGGAAAAAAAATTATTTGAAAATAAAAAAAAAATTCGCATGCCCGCATCAATTTTTGCTGAGTTGCTGGACAAGAAACAGACAATTTTTTTTGGCCTAACACCAGAAAAGCTGAGAAATACTCTTCAGTAGATCTAGTACATTGTATCCAAGGATCTTAGCAATAGATCTAGTACAATCTCTTAGCCGGCTGAGAGATTGTTATGGTGTCACAGGGGTGGCTCTTGACTGGTTTCTGTCATATCTCAGTGATCGTCATCAGTCCGTTGTAATTTCGGGCAATGCTTCTGATCTAAGTGAACTCCTGTATGGTGTACCTCAAGGCTCAGTACTAGGGCCGAAGCTTTACACCCTTTATACATACTTCTTAGGTGACCTTATCAGACTGCACGGCCTGGACTATCACATGTATGCAGATGACACACAAGTGTACATCTTTTTCCGTAACAAGTGCGATAACAGTCGCGAGCAAGCCATTCGGCGTCTTGAAGACTGCCTCAACGACATTAGGATCTGGATGAACTCAAATTTTCTCAAACTGAATGAGGACAAAACCGAGGTGTTGTTCTTCGACGCTAAGTCATCTGATGCCGCTGTCACTGTTTCAGTTGGTGGTACCTCTGTGACACCCAGTCAACACGCTCGTAATCTCGGGGTGATTTTTGATAGTTGTATGACCATGAACACTCACGTCAGCTCCATCATACGCTCCTGTTTTATTCAGTTGAGACGCATTGGGCGACTAAGGCCTTGTCTGACGGAAAATGCTGTCAAAAGCCTTGTTCATGGTCTTATCACATCTCGCCTCGATTATTGTAATGCTTTGTTATGTGGTCTCCCGAACTGTCTTGTTCAACGATTGCAGAGAGTGCAGAATGCAGCGGCTCGTCTGATCACTGGAGCTAAGCGGTCTGACCACATAACGCCGATCTTAGTGGAATTGCACTGGTTACCAGTGGCGAGTCGCATTGAATATAAGATCCTCGTCCACACGTATCGTGCCATAAATAACTTGGCTCCAGTCTATATCAGCGACATGGTCACACTCTACAATCCAAGTCGATCTCTTCGCTCCAGTGGTCGGATGTTGTTGTCTGTACCTAGATATAAGACACGTTTTGGTCAGCGATCTTTTCACGTCACCGCTCCGAGCCTTTGGAACGCCCTCCCACAATCACTGAGGGACATTCAGAGCTTTCCATCCTTCAAAAAGGCTCTGAAAACCTACCTTTTTAGAAAGTCATTCCTTTAATCTTTTTCAATTAGGTCAATTAATGTCTTAACTTCAATGTTTTAATGTTTTATCTTCTGTCTTTTTAGGCGTTTTTTTTCCCTGATGGTTTTTAGGATGTGTTATATATATGTATATCTATTGTAAGGTGCCCTTGAGCACTCTGGTGATAATGGCACTTTAATATACGGCAATAATAATTGTATCCAAGGATCTTAGCAATAGATCTAGTATATTGTATCCAAGGATCTTAGCAATGATTCCATGCGTTCCGACACATTTTGCTCTGGAGGAATAGTTGTTGCTCTTCTTCATCAACTCTCAATCAGGAACAAATTTCCATATACCGGTAGATTATTTATGAAGTGGTCTTTGGGATGGGAAAGACAAGTTTTTATGCCCCCGCTTCAAAAGAAGCGGGGGCATTATGTCGTCACCCATTACGTCCGTCCGTCGGCGTCGTCACGCCGTAAACTTTCCATTTCCGATCATTTAAAAGAAAACAGTTGGTCCAATCAAATTGATTTTTTGTGTGTATGTTGGGGGTGTCTAAAGGAAGGTTCCTTTCGAAAATGGCCGCGTTCCGATTTACAATATGGCAGCCAGAGCCGCAATCGTGAAATCAGATTCCGTCAATTTCAGGGAGAACCATATGTCCGATTGTGTTCATTTTTTGTGTATATGTTGGGGGTGACTAGAGGAAGGTTCCTTTCGAAAATGGCCGCGTTCTGATTTACAGTATGGCTGCCAGAGCCGCCATCTTGAAATCACATTCCGTCAATTTCAGGGAAAACCGTTTGTCTGATCATATTGATTTCTTGTATGTGTGTTGGGGGTGACTAGAGGAAGGTTCCTTTCGAAAATGGCCGTGTTCTGATTTACAGTATGGCCGCCAGAGCCGCCATCTTGAAATCATATTCCGTCAATTTCAGGGAAAACCGTTTGTCTGATCATATTGATTTCTTGTATGTGTGTTGGGGGTGACTAGAGGAAGGTTCCTTTCGAAAATGGCTGTGCTGCGATTTACAATATGGCCGCCAGAGCCGCAATCTTGAAATCATGTTCGATCGTATTGATGTTTTGTGTGTATGTTGGAAGTGACTAGAGGAAGGTTCCTTTCGAAAATGGCCGCGTTCTGATTTACAGTATGGCCGCCAGAGCTGCCATCTTGAAATCATATTCCGTCAATTTCAGGGAAAACCGTTTGTCTGATCATATTGATTTTTTGCATGTACATGTACCGTACTTATGTGTATTTTAGCACACTGCGCTTATAATCGACGTGCGCTAAAATTCGAATATAAGCACAGTGCGCTTAAATTCGAACAAAAAGTGATGTGGCCAATGATTCCAAAAAGAACATCCATTTTATTAGTGTACCGTATCTCATACAGCCAAAGTGCTGATACAGTTCGCATCAAACATTCAAGAAGTATAGACCTGTAGAAATGTACACCTATACTTGTCAAGTCCCGGCGGCGAGTGTCAGTTGGCCGATCGCCGACAACGATCGCAGTGTCTCATGCCGACAACAGTACCGTTACCAATGGACTCATTATCGTTTGTATAGAATGAGATGACATTGTAAAGAAGCGGTTTCCAAAGTAGTTGTTTTGTTCCAGAACAGTATAAGCGCGTGTGTTTATAATCGGGCGAAACGAAGGCAGAAAAAGGGCCTTAAAACAAGCGATTTTCGTTTATAAGCGCATGTGCTTAAATACGCATAAATACGGTACATGTATGTTGGAGGTGACTAGAGGAAGGTTCCTTTCGAAAAAGGCCGTGCTGCGATTTACAATATGGCCACTAGAACCACCATCTTGAAATCAGATTCCGTCAATTTCAGGGAAACGCGTTTGTCTGATCCTATTGACTTTTTGTATGTATGTTGAGGGCGACTCAAGTAAGGTTCCTTATGAAAATGGCTGCATTTCAATTTACAATATGGCCGCCAGAGCTGGCATCTTGAAATCAGATTCCGTCAATTTCAGGAATGTACTGTTTGTCCGGTGATATTGGTTTTTGGTATGCATGTTCCCTGATATCGACGGAATCTGATTTCAACATAACTTGACTGGAGGTTCGCCCAACTCAACATACACGCGGGGGCATATGCCACGCTTTGCGTTGCTCTTGTTTACTTATACAACTAGGCATGATGCATGTGTACACACCTCTCAGAATAAATTCCAGAACTGGACTCATGTTCCCGCAGCGGTCGTAAGGTTAACGACATCGTTACGCTATGCATTTTTAGCTCACCTGTGGTGAGCTTATACAATGGTTGTGCGTCCGTCGTCGTCCGTTAGCAGGGCACGTTTCGTAACCGCTGGGGCTATTGATCTGAAACTTGGTACATATATACCCCTAGGTCATATGACCTATGACAACAAGTTTCGGTCCGATTCGATTCTTGGCTTGGCCACCAGGTGGCTAAAACTGAAAACACAAAAAGTGCAATAACTCCTGAACTAATGACATGATCATCTCCAAATTTTTATCATAGGTGTATCTAATGAGGATACATAACATATATAACGGGTTTTTGATTTGACCTACTTTTCAAGGTCACAGAGGTCAAAGTTCAAAATTTTTCCTTTTGGTGGCACGTTTCGTAACCGCGGGTGCTATTGACCTGAAACTTGGTACATATATACCCCTATGTCAGATGACCTAGTACACCAAGTTTCGGTCTGATTCGACTCTTAGCGTGGCCACCAGGTGGCAGAAACTCAAAACACAAAAAGTGCAATAACTCCTGAACTAATGAGTGGATCACCCCCAAATTTTTATCATAGGTGAATCTGCTGAGGGTACATTACATATATAAAGGAGTTTTGGTTTGACCTACTTTTCAAGGTCACAGAGGTCAAAGTTCAAAATTTTGCCTGTTGGTGGCACGTTTCGCAAGTGCTTGGGCTATTGACCTGAAACTTGGTACGTATACACCCCTATGCCAGATGACCTATGACACCAAGATTCAGTCCGATTCGATTCTTGGTTTGGCCACCAGGTGGCCAAAACCAAAGCTCAAAGCCTAGTAACTCCTGAACTGTTAACTGGATTGTCTCCAATTGTTTGTCAGAGGTGTATCTAATGAGGATACATGACATTATGAAAAGAGTTTTTGATTTGATCTACTTTTTACAGTCACAGAGTTCAAGTTCCAAATATAGCCATTTTTCATGTTTCATGGCTATATGGCCCTATTCTAACATGGCGTGATCATCTATGTGTACTGTAGAGCAAATTTTTTTCCAATTGGAATGCAATTAGTGGTTACCAGGCAGCCGTCTTGGAAAATCGACGTCATAAATTCTCAAGCTAGAATGTTTTGACCTTGAAATTTTGACCGTAAATCATGACCCTGGAACTCACGGCCTGGAGCATTTCGATTTTACATTTGTCATTTGTTCTTCTGGTACGTTCACACAGGTGAGCACATGGTCCATGGACCATTTCATTCCAGTTTTAACGACATCGTTAACCTAATGACGGCTACGGGAACATGGGCCCTGGTCAGTTTACTTGTCAGGGATCAAGCCACAGGAGTTGAGAAAACTGGCTGAGCTGGTACTTATTCTGAGAGGTGTACATCTCACTCATGTTATTTGTCCTGGCAAGATTTGTCTTAACAATGCAACTCTGACATGTCTGACAGGCAATTGAAGTATCAAATTCTGACAAGAAATATATGTGACCGGGTCTGTGAAAACCCGGCCAAAGTCACTAGGGAGTGACATAGGCCTTGATCACACCTGCCCTTTGTTGCACAATTGATACTGGTATTAAGGCTTTTTTGCCACTAACACTTAGATGTGTACCGAAAATTCGGACAACGTGACGTGACGCCGTAGTGCATCCAACACATGCTGATGCATTGCGACGTCACTGACGCCATGTAAACATGGTCCGCAATTTATGGTACATGACTATAACAGACTGTCGTTTTTTTCATTGTGATCAGACTCCCTACGTAACCTAACCCTGTGGTGTTCAGCGACTTTGGCGGGGTTTTGCCAGACTAGGTCACATATTCCAAGGGAAATACATTGTAAATCATGGAATGTGAAACATTTTTCAAATCATTTTGTTGAAATAATAGTATCTTTTCTTATTTCCTTTGCATTTGTGTCTCCATTCTTCAATCACCAATAGCCACTTCTCACAGCGTGCTTCAGGAAAAAATGTATCGAACAATGGCAGTTTTGCTCTCCAACTTAATAATAAAACGATTTATATAGCGATTTATAACTTCCTCTGTACATGAGTCTGCATTTATTTATGTGCTGGGGAGAAAGTGATGGATGGAGCAAGGTGCGGAGTCCTAAAGACACGAGGGCAACAAGAAAATGTCTCATAAGATATTTATTAATGCACAAATATCATTATCAAATCACAAGAATTCTCCACACAGGCTTTCCTGGTGAATTCTCCAACTTTATTTTGATATTTTGACTACCACCAACCCACACTTCCTTGGTGGCAAAGATAGTGTATCAACAAGGATATATGTGTGCAAGTACATGTATATCCCACCAATAGTCAAGATACACATATGATGTTATATGTGTACCAAAATAATCTTGGAGAAAAATCAGGGACCATATTCGTGAAGCGTTCACAACTTTGCATGCACGCAAATCTATTGTACATGTAGGCCAGTCACTGAACAGTTGGGCACATGAAGCCAAACAATATATTTGCGTGCACGTAAAGTTGCGAAGGCTTTGTGAATATGGCCCCTTGTTCACTTTCCTCCACTCCCTTCCCCCATGAATTTTATATACAAGAGTCCAGTGTGTGAAAAATCTATGAAATGTTCAATTACAAATGAATCTGGTCCATTTCCAGTAGTCACATACCACCCAGTCTTACCAGACTGAAGCTAGATGGTGCTGACTAATACCGAATCGAGCAGATTCTGTCCTACAAAATTACTCAGTCCACTGTAAACACCTAAGAAATCCTCAACGAACCATCCTAAATGGAAACCATCATCACTTGGGGGTAATTCCTATTTCCTTTGCCAAATATTCCATTTCAACTGAAATAAATAAATGTTTCTGTGATTACGAGTGAACTGAAGAAGTTATGCTTCTAATTCAATACTGAACATTCACAGAATTAAACGCATCCCGCAATTTGCTGAACATGCAAAAACAATCATGATAGTTGACAGCGCAAATCAAATTTTGAGAGCAGGATTGAGTAAAGTAGTAATCCACAACTTTAAAAGACTGTTGGTGCACTGTATACATCAAACTGGAGCATAATCCAAGTAGGGTAGATAGAATTCCCTTACTCTTTACAGCTCTTTCTTTCTCTGCAGCAAGTTGTACTGCCTTAGCAGCCTTGATTTTATTTTCTCGCTCCTGGATCTTAACTTCTTTGGCTGAGAGGCTCTCTGAAATGTATAAGATGATAACAAGATTAACCACAGACCATAGGATTTACATGGCTTGAGCTACCCACAGATTCAAGTTGCTATAGTTGGCCAACTGCAACAGAAGCAAAGGAACTTACTTAGACGGTAAGAGCCATATCCAATCCCTGAGAAAAGGGCAGCATATCGGCAGAACTGAAAGAAGGAAGGTGACAAGAATAAACTGTAGACCTACATATAGGCCCTACGTGAGGGCAAGGCTCCACTCAGTCAGACTGTGAAATCTGTTATTTCTGTACGAATGAATAGGCCTACCTCCTCGAGGGCCTTGCAGGCTTGGTTGGCTATGTGCCACGCCAGCCCAGACCGGTACCACCAACCATCCTAGGTCTGCTAGGAGGCCCCCCCCCGGCCGCCGCCAGCCCTCATCTAGGCCTAGGCCTAAACTAGATTTAAAGGCTGAACTTTAGAATGGAAATCCTATTGTACAATGCGGCTTATTCCGTCAATCGATGACGACCTTTTTTGGGGGACTGACCATGCAGGGGATTGTAAAGTCGTAATACTAACTTAGGCCTACCAATTAGGCCGTAGGGGCCTAGGCCTATAGTATAGGCCTAAATAGAATTTATTGGAGCTAGGAGCCTAGCCATGCTATTTGCTAGCTAGCCTGACCGGTAGGCGGTAGGCCTACCGACCGGTCGGTACACCTGGTGCGGTAGACCTACCTAGGCCCCTAGGCCTACCGGTAAACCTCTCAATCTCTGCTCATGTTAGTGCCCTTCCTCATGTTCCTAGAGCTCAGTGAAATTTGAGTAAAGAAATTTCACACAGGGGGCGCTTACTTCCTATGTCATGAATGTACACGAAATGTACAGGCAGATGCACATGATGGAGTGTGCATTTGTGATGTGTTACCAGGTTACCGTAAACCATTCATCCAGGGCCTACACACATTCACTATAACCACGAAATTGCTTTAGAATACTTCGATAATGAAGAATCTTCGCAAAGCATCTTCAAAATAGACTGCGCGCGAACAAAAAGACAAAGATTTACCCGAATAAACGGAGAAACTGCTTTCGGAGCCGCAAGTGCCGACATTTTGTTTTCGCGAGGTCGATCTATCACTCGGTAAAGGTCGGTATTTTCCGGAAATGGAGTTGTTGGCGTAGTCTCACGCAGTCAGACTCTTACATTACCATTACAGAGTCTGACACCACTCGTGTATATTTTGTGCACGGTCAATACATTGAGAGAGCTAGCCGCAGCCGCAAATTGTCCGCCATGATGGTTTTTACAAGCAAAAGGTACCATCCGGACCAGACTCTAAAATTGAAAATTGCAGAGTCTGGTGGCACGAGACTAGACAGACGCACGCTGGACGCTGGTACAACTTCGATGACGTCAGGCGACGATATTTGGGCAGCCAATGACATCACTGCATGTGGTCACCTCACCCAGCAACCGGCGTTGCTATGAGTGGCCATATCGAAATTAGTTTTCATCTTGCGCACATGTGTTTATGGAAATGCTGCTCGATATTCAGCTATTTTTGCTGACTTTTACCGATTTCATTACGCCTCTAATGTTGTAATGGATTCAGATGCTTTGCGTAAGTATTTCCATCGGATTTCCAGATCTCTGAATTCGTCAAATCATCGATTTTCCAATCAGTTTTTCTCTCACCCACCCCACCCATTTTCAAAATCGCGCCACGCCCACTCGACTCACTCACACATGTCACATGACACATGACTCCGAATGCATGCACTGGCACTAAAGAAAGCCCTGTCTCCACTTGGCCCGCGAGTCCCCGCGAACCACCGCGAGTGTACTCGCGGTGACTCGGCTGGTGATCGGCGGTGATTCGCGGGCCAAGTGGAGACACGGCAGGCACCACGAATGGAAATGCCTGCGAACACCCCGCAATAGTGTTCCTGGGGCATTCGCGGCCGTTTTGTTTCCAACATGTTGAAAAAAATCGCGAAACAATCGCGCCGCCCGCGAGTTGGCAGGCATACCGCGAATGACCGCGAACAGTGGAGACACCTTCCCGGGGATAGGCCTCTCGGCGGTCCGTCAGTGGCCACTGGCGTGGTGAACCGGATGTAGTTGATCAGAATGAGGTCACCGGCCGGGAGCCAATAGGAGGGCAGGGAATATAGCCGCAAGTACTCACCAGGTGTAGATACGTTCGCGGGTATTCCTGTTGACACCGCGAACATGGGTTATTGGCGGTGGGTCACCGCGAATAACGTGTGCTCGCGGTCGGTCCGGCATGTCCGGGGTCCATCGGCGATGCATTCGCGGGTAGTGTAGACTGGGCTTAAATTACACGACAGACAGACTGCGGTGCGGCGCGGTTTATTCTCACAAACATGGCCCACTCAAAAAAAGATTGACACAATGCAACCCCCCCCCTTAAAACATGTATGTAGGCATTGGCATGATTGGTGTAAGAAAATACACCCACATAACNCATCTCGTCGCGGCAGTGACGTCATCGTCGCTGCACATCCTCTATAGATCGTTTCCGCGCAGGGAATTTTGGGGCGGTTGCTGTGAGTTACGTCTTCACGACGTCGCGTCATACGCATGCGTCGCCAGCTGGGTGGAATAACGTCACATCGTAATGGATTTTCCATTGAAATTTTTAGGATTCAGGCGTAAAATTAACACAGTAATATAGATCAGATTACATCCAAACTTGCACAGAAATGTAGTTACGGGTGTAATTTCACATTTCTGGCCAAATTTAGTATGTAGCTTAATTGAATGCCAAGATCGGCAGATGTCAGTAAGGCTTCCGTTACATAGAAGTATACGGTATACGAAAACACCGATTAACAAAGGCTTCCCGAGGATTCACGACCGTGAAGCCATTGTTCACCGGCGTTTTCGTATACCGTATACTTCCATGTAAAGGAAGCCTAATGTACAGTTTTCTTGGACAATCGCCGCACAATTTATATGAAAGTCGACTGACGCTACCTGGAACGCTTGATCTCTATGCCATATCGATTTCATAAAATTTAGCCGCTTCAAACACCACGAATTCTGGGGGCAACTTTACTGGAAAATGCCTTAAAACTTTCACATTTTCCAGCCAGCTGGTGACGCATGCGTATGACGCAACGTCATGAAGACGTAACTCGTAGCAACCGTCCCGCGAGAAACGATCTATTCTATAGGCCCTACCACAAATTAAGAATAATCACATTTTAGAGAAGTTGCATGATTGATTGGCAACTACACTCACCACACCACAGTGCATTAACCCTATCACTGCCGTAGGTGACGATCCTCACCCCCTCTGGCGACTGCCGTAGGCGACCATTGTCGCCCTTGCAGAAGGTATACCGGTATTTAGTTAGTTTGGCTATTCACAGATGGCGCCACAATCGAAATCACAGGAATTCCCCTCAGACTGCCGGAGGCGGCCATCGACACCCTACGCGGAAGGTATAGTTTACTTACTTTGGCTATTCACAGACGGCGCCCCCCAATCAAAATTAGGGGATTTCCCGAGAACAGAGTTCAACTGGAATCTCGGCAGTGCAGCATGCAACTTTTGTGGGATAATCGGCAGTGAAAGGGTTAAATATCACTGAATTGGATGCAACCTGGTCCATCTTCAGCATCCTGTGCTTTTCTGTCACTTGAACAGCAACACTTTCACTCAGTTAATGCCATGCCATTCTGCTGTAAATTCCAGGTTGGATGCGGCCCTTGCCGCCTCTACATGACAACAGCAGAAGGTTAGGTGCTTTGTTTGGAGAAACAAGGCGATTGACAGGTAAGTTGTGGATCAAATCGAAAATGGAGGCCTTGCAACATGACGTCACAAGCCGCCAGCTGGGGGGCACATGCTACAGAGGTCAGCGAAATGAGCCGTGCATGCCCCAATGACGTCACGTCAAACAATGACGTGGCGCACTTCACGCAAGTCACATCACGGTTGGCTCACACCTCTGTGCCCTGTGCCCTCCAGCATGGCCGCCAGGATGACGTCATTGCAAGGCCTCTATCTCGTGTCCTTTTCATTCTGCAGTTTTTGTGCCTTTAGCATGTATCCAGCATTCCTGGTCACTTTTCTCCAATTGCACTGTCTGATTAATGAATGTCAAACTTCTTTCAGCCCAAAGCCATGCCTTGGGTTTGGGTGGCCGTGGCATGAGGAATGTCACGACGCCATCCTGTCGAAGTGGTGATAGTTCATCCCAGTCGACCTCGCCAAGATTGTCGAGAAGATGGGAGACCCTGAAAGACAGCTACAAGCAGAAGTATGGTAAGTAGCATGTCTCACTATCAGATTGGATACAGTAGGCCTTTTTACACGGTGCCGGTGCGTTCCGGATCGAGACTAGTTCGAGGAGGGTTCGGTTATTTTTCCCCGTGTAAAAAATCAACTGGTCAATCCCGCCCAACAAAATAGCAAACCAATCAGGAAATTCAAACACCACCGCCCTATGTTTTTTTAAAAACATTTCTTGTTAATGATTATTTCCAAGATATTTTTTACTGTAAATGTTGATACATGCCATCTAGTGGCACGCATTTGAACAAACTGACCTCGAACTAGATCGAGGCGGGTTACTGAACCCGCACCGTGTAAAAGCGATCAATCCATCCTGAACCGAACCCGCCCGATGAAGGTGGAGGTTGGTTTCCTCGAACCAGCCCCGTGTAAAAAGCAGTGCATGTCAGGAGAAATTTCCACGCGAGCTATTGATCACTCCCCTGGGGTCTTTCACGGGAGCTATTTGAAAATCACTCCCGTGGGAGTTATTCCACGGGAGTGATCACTCCCGTGGAAAAACCCCATGGGAGTGATTTCATATCATATTTGTCCTCTTTTTTCTATGATTTCCTTTTTTCAACATCTCTTTAGTTCATGACTAGCTTTCGGAATGCATTTTGTGAAGAAAAGAAGAAATAAATATCAAATGATTGGCAGATCACCGGTGAAGTCTGTAGTGGTTTCCATCCAAGTAAACAAATTGACATGATTGAGTGAATGCATTGAGAATAAGCTTCTGCCATCTTCAAACATCAAGGGTTAATTTGTCCTACGTAAGGCCTACACAAAGGTGAAGTGACTCTACGCCTTTGATAATATTCAAACATAAAGAGTGCACAACTCTACTGTAGCAGGCCTATTTCTTTCAGCCAACTCCCCACAAATTAGAGCAGTAGCAGACGACATTCTGGTGAAAACTCAGTGTCAGAGATCAAAAGGAAACCGCATGCCGCTTGTGTTTATGACCCGTCAATCATTCATGCGTTGGTATAGACTAGTACCTGGTCCTACCGATGGTGTCGTTTTGAATGGTAGGACCAGTCGTGGCCGCCATTTGTGGAGGAATTCTGACAGTGACGTCACTTGAAAATTTTATGTAAATTATGTAAATTTATTCAATTCTCAATACGGCTGACGTACCAGAATGCAGATAGAAGGTGATCGACCTTGACCCAGGAAATTCACCAATCACGCCGGGGGTTTTCCATGTTAAAAATAGAAAATCTATCAACATAATAGTTCACATACTTACCACCTGCGCCAGCACCGACCAATCAGAG
>NMRB01003031.1:33982-70970 GCA_002633025.1 Notospermus geniculatus
CCTTCCATTACAGCTGTCTTAAATGACAAGTTTTTTCCGACCAAAACGGCATCCAGTGAAGAAAGATTTGCTGGAGTATCAGGGAAATTCTCTACCTCAGCGACGAGTATTACAGCGTTTGCTGCAGACAGGAAGTTCTCCACGATCGCGTCGGAAGTCGGAAGCAGATCTGATGTCAATAGATCTTGCACTTCACCCTCTGTCAGCTCTAATGCTGGTGAATCAAAGATCTTGACTCAAGATTCAAATGCTCATAGTCGTACAAATGAGCAATCGGATAATATCCTTTCTCAGTTTAGGAGAAAGCCAGAAAATGTTGGAGTTCCAAGCGACTTTAATGTTGGACTTAGTGATCGTTGCCTTGTGGCTTGTGCAGTGTCTGCCCTCGATCCAAGTCTAGCAAGATTTACGGCTGCCGGGGATGTAAAGCATTGGACACCAACACCTGAACTCATGAAGTGTTTGATCGAACCCAGTGATCAAATAGCTAGACACGAATATTACAGCCAGGAGATACAGACAATGTCTGTGGCGACAATCGAGCAGAATATTCGGAATCAAGGGATTTGCAGTGCACCCCTTGAGTGGATTACCTGTTACTACACAACTGGTCGATGGAGGGATTTGATGAAGATTCAGCACGAATTCCGTCTGGAGAAACAGGCTCGCTACAAACTCTTAGGGCACAACCCCAGTGAGGAGTTGCAGCTAGAAGTCTACTCGACATGGCAAACCAAAAGTTTCCATCAAGAAGACAAGTTGGAGGAAATCAGGTCTCGTTTTTACTATGCCTTCGAGGATTATTTCCAGACCATCGAGTTCGGCAAAATATGCCGCCGGAGATCTCAGGCTCGCATAGAATCAAGACAGATCTATATCCCCAGAGCTACTCCTGCCAGGACAAGTGTAAAGACAGATGCTATTCACGTGACCCCGCAGCCGTTGTCAGCTTGGCGGGAAGCCATTACAGCTGACACCAGACCTCGTGAAGAACACAGTCTTTCAAGATCCTTTGATACAGGAAGAAGTCCTGTTACCTTCCCGTTTGCACCATCAGATGATGTCAGCAAAACCGGGGAAAATCGTTCTAGCTCTCAGATTCAAGCTCAAACCAGTGCAGTTTCTGATGAGCCAGTAAGCAGAGTCCCAGGATATGGTCCTGACAAGGTTTCCACACTGCCACCACCTTATGTTCCTGATAGGGTTTCAAGGATGATCAGAGGAAACACCCCTGGCGACTTTCCTGTTGGTACACATATTGATCGAGAGGACAATGGAATCCAGCCCCATGTGGTCAGTCATCGTGCCCCGATCAACATGCAGTCGAGTGTCGAATTATCAGCCTATATTCCAGACAGAGACTCTAGGATGATTATAGAGAACACTCCAGGTTACTCTCCAACGGTTACCAAAGTTGATCGAACAACCAATGAAATTGCTGTTCGTCCTGTTCCGGCTCCTCCAGCTTCTTTACTGCTGTCAAACAGAGCTGTTCTGATCAAAGAAGAAGAGTACCATAGTGACTCTGCAGTTAATGCCGAGAATATGAAGGAAGTTTCGTCTGTTCTATTTCTGCCAAGTGTCTCCACACATGATACAGATGCAGTTGTTGAAGGACGAAGTCCAGGTTCAGACAACAAAAAGACAAATGTCTATCCAAAAACAAGTGGAGCCCCTGGCTCAGTGCACTCCTTGAGAGCTGTATCAACAGCTTTCATACCTGAAAAGGTGTCATGGAAGAATGCAGAAGATATCTCAAGTGTAATCGATTCGAAAAGCAATGAGATGGATCAGCGTCCCGCTCATCCCACCTACATTCCTGACAGAGCTCCCAGAATCATTGAAGAAAACCCTCCAAATCACTCTGCAACTGACACCGAGAAAGTCAGATTTTCCAATCCTCCAGAGGTGACTGATACGCTTACTCAACCGATCGTTGAAGTTGCAACAAAAATCATAGTAGATGCTCTCTCGGATGTTTTCAGTCCATCAGCATCCAGTGAGATGCCAAAGACAGCTAGAAAAGTGTCAGATTGCTGTTCAGTTGCCAACACCACTGTTAATGAAAGTAGCCAAGGATCAGTACCAGTTGCCACTCAAGTGGATTCAAAGACCATCCTTGAGGAAGTCAGCCGGGTGTACTATCCATTGGAAACAAAAGAGCTGAAGTCAAAGCTCTCCAACTCTGTAACAGTCCAGACAGATGTTGAAGCAATCCTTGCTGAAAGTGAAACGAGTGAAGTGACTTTGCAGTCTCTGTCTGATGAAGTGCAGAAACTGAGTGGAAAAGTTCAAGAACTGACTGAGAAAGACGATTTTGTTGTGGTAGAACTTATCCCCGATTTGTCAACAAGTATACTCAATTCAAAAAGCAATGAGGTGGATCAGCAGCCCCTTCTTCCCACCAACATTCCTAACACTTGTGACAGAGCGCCCAGGATCATTGAAGAAAACCCACGAAGACAATCTACAGCTGACACCAAGAAAGTCAGATTTTCTAATCCTCTGGAGACTACTGATATGGTTACTCAACCGAATGTTGAAGTTGCGGCAAAAATCATAGTAGATGGTCTCTCGGATGTTTTCAGTCCATCAACATCCAGTGAGATGCCAAAAACAGCTAGGAAATTTCCAGATTGCTGTTCAATTGGCGTTCAAGCAGATGCCGACACCATTGTTTATGAAACAAGCCAAGGATCAGTACCAGTTGCCACTCAAGTGGATTCAAAGACCATCCTTGAGGAAGTCAGCCGGGTGTACTATCCATTGGAAACAAAAGAGCTGAAGTCAAAGCTCTCCAACTCTGTGGCAGTCCAGGCAGATGTTGAAGCAATCCTTGCTGAAAGTGAAACGAGTGAAGTGACTTTGCAGTCCCTGTCTGATGAATTGCAGAAACTGAGTGGTAAAGTTCAAGAACTGACTGAGAAAGACGAATTTGATTCAAAAAGCAATGAGGTGGATCAGCAGCCTGCTCTTCCCACCTACATTACTGACACTAGTGACAGAGCTCCCAGGATCATTGAAGAAAACCCACGAAGTCACTCTGCAGCTGACACCAAGAAAGTCAGATTTTCTAATCCTCTGGAAACAACTGAGAGGGTTACTCAACCGAATGTTGAAGTTGCGACAAAAATCATAGTACATGTAGATGCTCCCGTGGATGTTTTCAGTACATCAACATCCAGTGAGATGCCAAAAACAGCTAGGAAAGTTCCAGATTGCTGTTCAGTTGGAGTTCAAGCAGATGCTGGCACCATTGTTTATGAAAGTAGTCAAGGATCAGTACCAGTTGCCACTCAAGTGGATTCAAAGGCCATCCTTCAGGAAGTCAGCCAGGTGTACTATCCAGTGGAAACAAAAGAGCTGAAGTCAAAGCTCTCCAACTCGGTGGCAGTCCAGGCAGATGTTGAAGCAATCCTTGCTGAAACGAGTGAAGTGACTTTGCAGTCCCTGTCTGATGAAGTGCAGAAACTCAGGGGTGAAGTTCAAGAACTTACTGAGAAAGACGAATTTGTTGTGGTAGAAGTTATCCCCGGTATTTCACCACAGCCAAATACTGCACACATGATTACCAACTCAGGCCCCTCTTCAGCAGGGGAAGGGGAAGAGTGCACATTGAGACGGCCAAGTCAGATGACCCGTAGAGGCAATGACGAAGACACCATATCTGAAGAGGTCAGATCAGCTCCTAAATTAACCCCTGAGCTATTGAGCTTCTCCCCACAGCCAGACAGCAGGTCAAGTGAAGAGACAGCTCTCGAAGAGACAGACGCATCTTCAGTTGAGAAACAGGGTGTCAGACAGCCTCACCATTCTACTGATGTTGAGGAAGAATGTCTTGAAGTGACCAGTACATCATTGAAGAGAGTAGTCCCAGAAAAGATTGTTAGTGAAGCCAGCGTATCTTCAGATCATACAGATGAAGGGGTTGAAGAGGTCATCCCCTCTCCTGATGTGGAAGTTGTAATAGGAAAACCTGCAACATTCTATGTTATGCACAGGGAAGCTTTCGAAACTGAACTACGAAGTGAGGAAAAAGTTGAGAAACAGGGTGTCAGACAGCCTCACCAGGGTGTCAGACAGCCTCACCATTCTTCTGATGTTGAGGAAGAATGTCTTGAAGTGGCCAGTAGGCCTACATCATTGAAGAGAGTGGTCCCAGAAAAGATTGTTAGAGAAGCCAGCGTATCTTCAGATCATACAGATGAAGGGGTTGAAGAGGCCATCCCCTCTCCTGATGTGGAAGTTGCAGTAGGAAAACCTGCAACATTCTATGTTATGCACAGGGAAGCTTTGGAGACTGAAGTGCAAAGTGAGGAAAAAGTTGAGAAACAGGATGTCAGACAGCCTCACCATTTGGAAGAATGTCTTGAAGTGGCCAGTACATCACTGAAGAGAGTAGTCCCAGAAAAGATTGTTAGAGAAGCCAGCGTATCTTCAGATCATACCCATGAAGGGACTGAAGAGGTCATCCCCTCTCCTGATGTGGAAGTTGTAGTAGGAAAACCTGAAACATTCTATGTTATGCACAGGGAAGTTCTGGAGATGGAAGTACAAAGTGGGGAAAAAGTTGTTGCAGATGACGGTGACAAGAAGGCAGATGTATTTCCAGTTGAGAAACAGAATGTCAGACAGCTTCACCATTCTACTGATGTTCAGGAAGAATATCTAGAAGTGGCCACTCCATCATTGAAGAGAGTAGTCCCAAGAACGATTGTTAGAGAAGCCAGCATATCTTCAGTTGAAGATGTTGAAGAGGTCATCCCCTTTCGTGATATGGAAGTTGCAGAAGAAGTTGCAGCATTCTGTGTTATACCCAAGGACGCCTTGGAGACCGAAGTACAAAGTGAGGAAAAAGTTGTTGCAAATGAGAGTGACAACAGGAACACTGATGTGATGGATCTGTTTGGCAATGAGAAAACTGGCAGCATGAAATGCAATGAGGAAGACAGCATGTCTGAATCAGTTATCAAAACAGAAAGTTTCTATGAAACCAATGGTGAACTTGAGGAGGAGCTTAATCTTTCTGATCACGGTGTTCATCTCAAGGATCTTTCTCCAGCCAGTGTTGATCCATATGAAGAGATCAGATCAGCTCCTGAATTAGTCCCTGAGCTATTGAGCCTCTCCCCACAGCCAGACAGCAGGTCAAATGAGTCAGCTATCAAAAAAGCAGAGGCATCTTCAGCTGATGAAAATGGTGTCAAAGAGTGTACCCATTCTACTGGTCAGGAAGAATGTCTTGAATTAGCCAGTGGATCATCGAAGAGAGCAGTCTCAGAAAAGATTGTTAGAGAAGACAGCATATCTTCAGTTCATACCCATGAAGGTGTTGAAGAGGTCAGCCCCCCTCCTGATGTGGAAGTTGTAATAAAAAAGCCGGCAACATTCTGTGTTATGCACAGGGAAGCTTTGGAGACTGAAGTACAAAGTGAGGAAAAAGTTGAGAAACAGGGTATCAGACAGCCTCACCATTCTACTGATGTTGAGGAAGAATGTCTTGAAGTGGCCAGTACATCAGTGAAGAGAGTTGTCCCAGAAACGGTTCATAGAGAAACCAGCATATCTTCCGATCATACCCATGAAGGGGTTGAAGCGGTCAGCCCCTCTCCTGATGTGGAAGTTGTAGTAGGAAAGCCTGCAACATTCTATGTTATGCACAGGGAAGCTTTGGAGACTGAAGTACAAAGTGAGGAAAAAGTTGAGAAACAGGGTGTCAGACAGCCTCACCATTCTACTGATGTTCAGGAAGACTGCCTTGAAGTGGCCAGTACATCATTGAAGAGAGTGGTCCCAGAAACGATTCGTAGAGAAGCCAGCATATCTTCAGATCATACAGATGAAGGGGTTGAAGAGGTCATCCCCTCTCCTGATGTGGAAGTTGTAGTAGGAAAGCCTGCAACATTTTATGCTATGCACAGCGAAGGTTTGGAGACTGACGTACGAAGCGAGCAAAAAGTTGTTGCAGATGAGGGTGACAAGAGGAACATTGATGTTGTGGATCTGTTTGCAAATGAGGAAACTGGCAGCATGAAAGGCAACGAGGGAGACAGCATGTCTGAATCAGTTATCAAAACGGAAAGTTTCTATGAAACTGGTAGCGAACTTGATGAGGAGCTTCTTTCTGATCACAGTGCTCATCTCAAAGATCTTCCTCCAGCTGGTGTTGATCCATACGAAAAGATCAGCTCAGCTCGTGAATTAACACCTGAGCTAATGAGCCTCTCCCCACAGCCAGACAGCTGGTCAAATGAAGAGTCAGCTGTTGAAAAAGCAGATGCATTTCCAGTTGAGAAACAGGGTGTCAGACAGCTTCACCATTCTACTGATGTTCAGGAAGAATGTCTTCAAGTGGCCAGTACATCACTGAAGAGAGTAGTCCCAGAAACGATTAATAGAGAAGCCAGCATATCTTCAGTTGAAGAGGCCATACCCTCTCATGATGTGGAAGCTGCAGCATTCCGTGTTATACCCAAGGAAGCCTTGGAGACTGAAGTACAAACTGAGGAAAAAGTTGTTGCAAAGGAGGATGACAAGAGGAACACTGATGTGATGGATCTCTTCAGCAATGAGAAAACTGGCAGCATGAAAGGCAACGAGGAAGACAGCATGTCTGAATCAGTTATTAAAACAGAAAGTTTCTATGAAACCGATAGTGAATTTGATGAGGAGTTTACTCTTTCTGATCACAGTGTTCATCTCAAGGATCTTTCTCCAGCCAGTGTTGATCCATACGAAGAGATCAGATCAGCTCCTGAATTAACCCCTGAGCTATTGAGCATATCCCCGCAGACAGATAGGAGGTCAAATGAAGAATCAGCTATCAAAAAAGCAGAGGCATCTTCAGCTGATGAAAAGGGTGTCAAAGAGCCTAGCCATTCTACTGGTCAGGAAGAATGTCTTGAAGTAGCCAGTCCATTATCGAAGAGAGTAGTCCCAGAAAAGATTGTTAGAGAAGCCAGCATATCTTCAGTTCATACCCATGAAGGTGTTGAAGAGGTCTTTCCCCCTCCTGATGTGGAATTTGTTGTCGCAAAACCTGCAACATTCTGTGTTGTACCGAAGGAAGCTTTGGAGACTGAAGTACAAAGTGAGGAAAAGGTTGTTGCAAAGGAGGGTGACAAAAACATAAGGAATCCCACTGATGATGTTATGGATCTGTTCGGCGATAAAGAAACTGGCAGTATGAAAAGCAATGAAGAAGATAGCATATATGAATCAGTTATCAAAACGGAAAGTTTCTATGAAACTGATAGCGAACTTGATCAGGAGCTTAATCTTTCTGATTACAGTGTTCATCTCAATGATCTTTCTCCAGCCTGTGTTGACCCATATGAAGAGATCAGATCAGCTCCTGAATTAACCTCTGAGCTATTGAGCCTCTCCCCACAGCCGGACAGCAGGTCTAGTGAAGAGTCAGCCGCCGAAAAGGCAGATGCATCCCCAGTTGTGAAACAGGGTGTCAGACAGCCTCACCATTCTAATGTTCACGAAGAATGCCTTGCAGTGGCCAGTCCATCATTGGGAAGAGTAGTCCCAGAAAAGGTTAGAGAAGCCAGCATCTCTTCAGTTCATACCCATGAAGGTGTTGAAGACGTCATCCCGCCTCCTGATGTTGAAGTTGTAGTAGAAAAAGCTGCAACATTTTGTGTTTTACCCAAGGAAGCTTTGGAAACAAAAGTCCAAACTGAGGAAAAAGTTGTTACAAAGGAGGGCGACAACAGGAATATTGATGTTGTGGATGTGTTTGCAAATGAAGAAACTGGCAGCATAAAAGGCAATGAAGAAGATAGCATATCTGAATCAGTTATCAAAACGGAAAGTTTCATCTACGAAACGGAAAGTTTCTATGAAACTGACAGCGAACTTGATCAGGAGCTCAATCTATCTGATTACAGTGTTCATCTCAAGGATCTTTCTCCAGCCTGTGTTGATCCATATGAAGAGATCAGATCAGCTCCTGAATTAACCTCTGAGCTGTTGAACCTCTCCCCACAGCCAGACAGCAGGTCAAATGAAGAGTCAGCTCTCAAAAAGACAGACGCATCTCCAGTTGAGAAACAGGGTGTCAGACAGCCTCATGATTCTGTCGTTCAGGAAGAATGCCTTGCAGTGGCCAGTCCATCACTGGGGAGAGTAGTCCCAGAAAAGATTAGAGAAGCCAGCATATCTTCAGTTCAAAGCCGTGAAGGTGTTGAAGAGGTCTTCCCCCCTTCTGATGTGGAAGTTGTAGTCGAAAAAGCTGCAACATTCTCTGTTATACCGAATGAAGCTTTGAAGGCTGAAGTACAAACTGAGGAAAACGTTCTTGCAAAGGATGTTATAGATCTGTTTGGCAATGAAGAAACTGGCAGCATGGAAGGCATTGAAGAAGAGAGTATGCCTGAATCAGTTATCAAAATGGAAAGTTTGTATGAAACTGATAGCGAACTTGATCAGGAGCGTAATCTTTCTTCAGCCAGTGGTGATCCATATGAAGAGATCAGATCAGCTCCTGAATTAACCTCTGAGCTGTTGAACCTCTCCCCACAGCCAGACAGCAGGTCAAATGAAGAGTCAGCAGACAAAAAGGCAGATGCATCTCCAGTTGAGAAACTGGGTGTCAGACGGCCTCACCATTCTAATGTTCAGGAAGAATGCCTTGCAGTGGCCAGTCCATCATTGGGGAGAGTAATCCCAGAAAAGGTTAGAGAAGCCAGCCTATCTTCAGTTCATACCCCTGAAGGTGTTGAAGACGTCATCCCGCCTCCTGATGTGGAAGTTGTAGTAGAAAAAGCTGTAACATTTTGTGTTTTACCCAAGGAAACTGTGGAGACAAAAGTCCAACCTGAGGAAAAAGTTGTTACAAAGGAGGGTGACAACAGGAACACTGATGTTGTGGATGTGTTTGCAAATGAAGAAACTGGCAGCATGAAAGGCAATGAAGAAGATAGCATATCTGAATCAGTTATCAAAACGGAAAGTTTCTATGAAACTGACAGCGAACTTGATCAGGAGCTCAGTCTATCTGATTACAGTGTTCATCTCAAGGATCTTTCTCCAGCCTGTGTTGATCCATATGAAGAGATCAGATCAGTTCCTGAATTAACCTCTGAGCTACTCAGCCTCTCCCCACAGCCAGACAGCAGGTCAAATGAAGTGTCGGCCGACGAAAAGGCAGATGCATCTCCAGTTGAGAAACAGGGTGTCAGACAGCTTCAACATTCTACTGTTCAGGTGGCCAGTCCATCACTGATTTTTAGGGAAGCCGGTATATCTTCAGTTTATTCTCATGATGGTGTTGAAGAGGTCATCTCCTCTCCTGATGGGAAAATTGTAGTAGAAGCTGCAACATTCTGTGTTACACCGACAGAAGCTTTGAAGACTGAAGTACAAACTGAGGAAAAAGTAGTTGCAGATGAGGGTGACAACAGGAACACTGATGTTATGGATCTGTTGGGCAACGAAGAAACTCACAGCAAGAATGGCAATGAAGAGGACAGCTTATCTGAATCAGTTATCAAAACGGAAAGTTTCGTGTACGAAACTGATAGTGAACTTGAACAGGAACTTAATCTTTCTGATTATAGTGTTCATCTCAAGGATCTTTCTCCAGCCAGTGTTGATCCATATGAAGAGATCAGATCAGCTCGTCAATTAACTCCTGAGCTATTGAGCCTCTCCCCACAGCCAGACAGCAGGTCGAATGAAGAGTCAGCCGTTGAAAAAGCAGATGCATCCCCAGTTGAGGAACAGGGTGTCAGACAGCCTCACCATTCTACTGTTCAGGAAGAATATCTTGCAGTGGCAAGCCCATCATTGGAGAGAGTAGTCCCAGAAAAGGTTAGAGAAGCCAGCATATCTTCAGTTAATGCTCATTGTGTTGAAGAGGTCATCCCCCGTCCTGATATGGAAATTCTAGTTGAAAAAGCTGCAATTTTACCCCAGGAACGTTTGGAGACTGAAGTACAAACCGGGGAAATAGTTGCTGCAAAGGAGGGTGTCAACAGGAACACTGATGTTATGGATCCGTTTGGCAATGAAGAAACTGGCAGCATGAAAGGCAATGAAGAAGACAGCATACCTGAGTCAGTTAAGAAAAAAGAAACGCCATCATTGAAGAGAGTAGTCCCAGAAGCGATTGTTAGAGAAGCCAGCATATCTTCAGTTGAGGATGCTGAAGAGGTCATCCTCTCACCTGATGTAGAAGTTGTAGAAGAGGCTGCTGCTGCAGCATTCTGTGTTACACCCAAGGAAGCTTCGGAGACTGAAGTACAAGCTGAGGAGAAAGCTGTTGCAGATGAGGGTGACAACAGGAACACTGATGTTATGGATCTGTTTGGCAATGAAGAAACTGGCAGCATGAAAGGCAGTGAAGAAGACAGCATATCTGAATCAGTTATCAAAACAGAAATTTTCTATGAAACTGATAGCGAACTTGATCAGGAGCTCAATCTATCTGATTACGGTGTCCATCTCAAGGATCTTTCTCCAGCCTGTGTTGATCCATACGAAGAGATCAGATCAGCTCCTGAATTAACCTCTGAGCTGTTGAACCTCTCCCCACAGCCAGACAGCAGGTCAAATGAAGAGTCAGCTGTCAAAATGGCCGACGCATCCCCAGTTGAGAAACAGGGTGTCAGCCAGCCTCACCATTCTGATGTTCAGGAAGAATGTGGTGAAGTGGCCAGTCCATCACTGAAAAGAGTAGTCCCAGAAAACATTAGAGAAGCCAGCATATCTTCAGTTCATAGCCATGAAGGTTTTGAAGAGGTCTTCCCCCCTTCTGATGTGGAAGTTGTTGTAGAAAAAGCTGCAACATTCTGTGTTATACCCCAGGAAGTTTTGGAGACTGAAGTACAAAGTGAGGAAAAAATTGTTGCAAAGGAGAGTGTCAACAGGAACACTGATGTTATGGATCTGTTTGGCAATGAAGAAACTGGCAGCATGAAAGGCAATGAAGAAGACAGCATATCTGAATCGGTTATCAAAACAGAAAGTTTCTATCAAACTGATAGCGAACTTGATCAGGAGCTTAATCTTTCTGATTACGGTGTTCATCTCAAGGATCTTTCTCCAGCCTGTGTTGATCCGTATGAAGAGATCAGATCAGTTCCTGAGTTAACCCCTGAGCTATTGAGCCTGTCCCCACAGCCGGACAGCAGGTCAAATGAAGAAGAGTTAGCTGTTGAAAAGGCAGATGCATCTCCATTTGAGGAACAAGGTGACAGACAGCCTTGCCATTCTCCTGTTCACAAAGATTGTCTTGAAGTGGCCAGTCCATCACTGAAGACAGTAGTCCCAGACAAGATTGTTAGAGAAGCCAGCCTATCTTCAGTTAATACCCATGAAGGCATTGAAGAGGTCATCCTCTCTCCTGATGTGGAAGTTGTAGTAGAAAAAGCTGCAACAGTCTCTGTTATACCCAAGGAAGCCTCGGAGACTGATGTACAAACTGAGGAAAACGCTGTTGAAAATGAGGGTGACAACAGGAACACTGATGCTATGGATCTGTTTGGCACTGAAGAAACTGGCAGCACGAAAGGCAATGAAGCTGACAGCATATCTGAATCAGTTATCCAAACAGAAAGTTTCTATGAAACTGACAGCGAACTTGATCAGGAGCTCAATCTGTCTGATTATGGTGTTCATCTCAAGGATCTTTCTCCAGCCTGTGTTGATCCATATGAAGAGATCAGATCAGCTCGTGAATTAACCCCTGAGCTATTGAGCCTCTCCCCACAGCCAGACAGCAGGTCAGATGAAGAGTCAGCTATCAAAAAAGCAGCCGATAAAGAGGGTGTCAAAGAGTCTAGCCATTCTGCCATTCAGGAAGAATGTCTTGCAGTGGCCAGTCCTTCATTGAAGAGAGTAGTCCCAGAAACGATTGTTAGAGATGCGAGCAAATCTTCAGTCGAAGATGTTGAAGAGGTTGTCCCCTCTCCTGATGTGGAACTGGAAGTTGTAGAAGCGGCCGCCTTCTGTGTTATACCGGTACCCCAGGAAGCCTTGGAGGCCAAAGTACAAACTGACAAAAACATTGATGCAAATGAGGGTGACAACAGGAACACTGATGTTGTGGATCTGTTTGGCAATGAAGAAACAGGCAGCATGAAAGGCAGTGAAGAAGACAGCATATCTGATTCAGTTGTCAAAACGTATGCAGAGATCAGCTCAGCTCCTGAATTAATCCCTGAGCTAGTGAGCTTCTCCCAAGAGCCAGACAGCAGGTCAAATGAAGAGTCAGCTGTTGAGAAACAGGATATCAGAGAGCCTCACCATTCTCCTGTTCAGGGAGAATGTCTTGAAGTGACCAGCATAACTTCATTTCTTACCCATGAAGGCGTTGAAGAGGTCATCCCCTCTCCTGATGTGGAAATTGTAGAAAAAGCTGCAACATTCTGCGTTATGCCAAAGGAAGCCTTGGAGACTGAAACTGAAGTCCAAACTGAGGAAACAGTTGTTTCAAAGGAGGGTGACAACAGGAACACTGATGTTATGGATCTGTTTGGCAATGAAGAAACTGGCAGCGTGAAAGGCAATGAAGCTGACAGATCTACGCCAGAAATCAGGTCAAATGACGATACTGGACTCTCCCCTGCTTCAGTGAAGGGAGAAAAGGGCACCTTGTCATCATGTGTTCAAGCACCAATTGAAGGAGTTGAGAATGCTATTGAGAATGAAAGTACTGAACTGGTTCCAACTGAAAGAACTGCAGATTTGCCAATTGCAGCCAACAAAGATGAGGCTGGTAATGTGGACTTACTCGGAGGTGATGATTCGGATAAAATTGAAGATGAAGCAGATCTTGAGATTGAGGAAATTTTCTTGTCAGATGATAATGATGATAGTGATGGTGCAAATAAGGATAAATGGGCATGGCTGGATGATATAGATGATGGTCCTCTCGCGGCAGGAGGAAGATCCCCAACACCTGATACTGAAGAGTACCCCATTCCAGAAATCGAAAATGGTGGCATCATAAAGGATGGAGGCATTCTGGCACATAAAAAATCAAAGAAAATTGCTCGAGGTTTGAGGCATGAGAAGAAAGATCCAAAAAAGAAAGTCAGAGTTGGAGATTTCAAGTTGCGAGTGCAGTACTTTGAAGAGAATGCTGACGGTGGTTACCATGATTTAGAGTGGGAGGAGCATGACTGGGATAAAGTCCCTCTTCGTAATTGGGATTCTATTGCGATACCAGAGAAACAGACATTCCCACATTATAAGATGGGATTCAGTGTTGAGACACAGGAAGAAGCTGAATATGACCACTTGGGCCCAGATGAAGCAGATGACTTTTATGAAGAGGATTTTGAAGAAGATTCACTGTCCGAAGATGAGGTCTGTAATTTCATGGAACCAGCTGATGGTGCGGCGGATGATGATGATGATGATGATGATGATGACACTTTGAATGATGTGGATTCCATTGTGTCTGAGGTTGCCAGTTTGGATGACTTTGCTGACTTTGATTGGGTCGAAAATGAAAATGGCCAAACCAAGTGCACCGACCTTGGAGACTCCATGTCAACTCCGCCCAAGTTGATAGATTTGCCTGTCAAGACAAACATGAATGAGACCATCTTTTTGGTCGATCTCCCAATTGAGGAGAAAAGCGAGACTGTAGCCCGTGGACAAACGAGCAACGGTGAGCTTCAAGTTTCAGAATCAGTTGAGGCACACCTGGAGGCTGAGACAAAGACAAATGCCAGATTGATCTCAGAACAGTATGCATCAAACAATGTTGCCCATGTTCCATTGCTCACCAGTCGTGTTCCAGTGCAAAGTTATAGATCTATGGAGGATGTCAAAAGTGAGGAAACAAAAGTTCTGTGTGAACTTGGTACGGAAACAGAAGGTGCGGATGAAACTGAGTCAAATGAAGCACTTTTGGAGGAAGATGCTGCATCACATGGAATTCGTGATGCCGAATTTAGAGATACAGTTCCATCAGAAAGGAGAGGATCAGGCATAAAAGATGAAGATATGGAGAGTCTGAATGCCTTGGAAAAGTCACCAATCTTTCTGCCACTCAATAAAAAGTTATCCAGCAGCAGATTCGTGGATGATCTTCTTGACTTCACTGTGCAAATGACTGAAGAGCATTTGGATGAAAGTGATTCGGACATTGGTGAAGGGATGAATTGCAAGTTTGAATGGCAAGCTCTCAAAGAAAAACAGGGGAAAGAGGATAGTTCATTTACAATGGAGGTGGACCAAAAAGATGGCCATTCAGGTCTGAAAACATCATTGTTTCATGTAAAATGGCAGGAACCAGATGGAGGCAAAGTGATGAAAACAGTGGGTAGGAAAGACCAAGAGGAACATGATGAAGACCTACCCAGTGCACCAGACACCATGAACTGTGCCGAAGAGGGCGTCGTTGCTGCCAAAGGAAGTGAACTTTTACCAATGCTTCTGGAAGGAAGTCCTGAAGAGAAACTGGAGCATGATCAAGATCAACAAAGCAGTATTTCAATTGTTGAAGATGCTGAAGACATTAATGGTTCACATGACTTGAACAGTAGTCGGGATGAAGCAAATTGCAAGCAGTTGGATGCTGAGAATGCAGATGGTGATGTGAAAGAGTGTGTCCAGGAGGTCACCGTTGCTGCCAAACAAAGTGAAAGTTCCCCACTAGTGCCAGTGCTTTTAGAAGAGAGTTGTGAAGAAAAACTTCAGAATGGTCAGGATCAAGAAAACAGCATTTCATTTGTTGAAGACATTAGTGGTTCACTTCTGGTGAATAGTTGGGATGAAGGAGAAGATTTGGATGCCGAGAATGCAGATGGTGGTGTTTTAGTGAAAGAGTGTGTTCAAGAGGTCACCGTTGCTGCCAAACAAAGTGAAAGTTCCCCACTGGCGCCAGTGCTTTTGGAAGAGAGTTGTGAAGAAAAAGATGAGAATGATCAGGATCAAGAAAGCATCATTTCATTCATTGAAGACATCAGTGGTTCACATCTGGTGAATAGTGGGAATGAAGGAGAAGAGTTGGATGCTGAGAATGCAGATGGTGATGTTTTAGTGAAAGAGTGTGTTCAAGAGGTCGCCGCTGCTGCCAAACAAAGTGAAAGTTCCCCGCTGGCGCCAATGCTTTTGGAAAAGACTTGTGAAGAAAAACTTGAGAACAACAACCAGGATCAAGAAAGCAGCATTTCATTTGTTGAAGATGCAGAAGAGATTAGCGGTTCACATTTGGATGAAACAGAAGAGTTGGATGCTGAGAATGCAGATGGTGATGTTTCAGTGAAAGAGAGTGTCCAAGAGGTCGCCGTTGCTGCCAAACAAAGCGAAAATTCCCCACTGGCGCCAGTGCTTTTGGAAAAGACTTGTGAAGAGAAACTTAAGAATGATCAGGATCAAGAAAGCAGCATTTCATTTGTTGAAGATGCAGAAGAGATTAGCGGTTCACATATGGATGAAACAGAAGAGTTGGATGCTGAGAATGCAGATGGTGATGGTTCAGTGAAAGAGTGTGTTCAAGAGGTCATCACTACTCCAACAACATGCAAAGACAATTATGAAAAAATACAAGAGGTGGATCAGAATGAAGATTATTGTACCCAACTTCCTGATAAAAATGAACAAGAAACTGAAAACCCTCAAATTACTCCAATTCCAAAGCAAGATGATGAAACTGATTCACCTGATGATAACAAATTGAAACCAAATGACGAGGAACTACATGAAAATCCTTCCAATCAAAATAACACTGACAAAATCCCTCCAAATGAATCAAACTCTAAAGCCCGAAAAAATGTAGTTCCACAATGTGTGTATGACCTCTCGAATTGGAGCAAGCTGTGGGAGAAAGACAAGGAGCATCCGGACAGACCGAAGGTGAAACTGCTGATGAGTGACGTCCTGATTGATGATATGTGGGATGAGATTGCAGATGATGTGCAAGATCCAGTTGCGGTTTATGCTAGTACACATGAACAAATAGCAACTCCTCCAAAGCGAAGTTACGCAGACGATCTCATGGATTGTTTTGATGAGTGGGAAGAACAACAAAGACAAGCAGGTATACCAATACCAGATTTTTCAATGAAAATAGATGATTCAGTTCCTGAACCAGACGAGGCAGATGATGAACCTCCAAAAGTGAAATTTATGTTGAACAAAGATGTCTTCGTTGATGATCTGTATGAATACATCATAGGGGAGAAACCCTGGCCACCTCCTGATGAAATGGTTCTGCCGCCACAATTGTTAGAGGAGAAAAGGAGAGAAGACCAGAAGAGGAGAGCGGAAAAGATTGAAAAGGATGAGGAAAAGAACGAGTCTGATGATGCTGTGACTGATGGAAAAGACCAGGTGCAAGCAGATGCAAGTGCACTCCGAATTTCCAGCTCGGGAAAATTAGACACCCAAGAATTAACTGTTGGACAATCTCAGTTCAAATGGGATAAGTCAGTCTCGTATCAACCTCTACGGAAGGTGCTCTCAGATGGAAACATTGTTGATCTTTTGACAAGTCTTGCAGCCAAGATGCCAGTGTCTTCTTCTTCATTAATGAAGCTGCCAGCAGGCGAAGAGCTGAGAGTGGAATTTACCAGTGCCTGCAGTAGTAGTACAGAATCGTTGACTGATAGTTGCCCTGGAAGTTTCCCCAGCCTTCCTTCATCAGTTAAAGATATGATTGCTAATGAATGCCCAGAATACCCATACGATACAGACTCGGAGCCGTCCGAACTATTATTTGGAAGGAAATTACCTAAGGCTTGCAGAGGAGTCCTTGATGTTGCACAGCTGGTACGTGATGCTCAGAAAGATGCTCCAAATTCAGATGAGCAGTGTGGCCAGCATTCAGATTCTGAGCCTGGCTCAGTTCTTGAACCTGAATGCACTCCTTCGACAGATGACATTGCACCTGCAGAGACGAAGGACCATTGCTCTCCAGTACAGAGTAATTGTGCGACTGACACTTTAGAGACTAAGGAAGCTGCAAGATCTGCTGATATTCCAGTGAAAGACAAACGGTGTGCGGAAATGGATGCCCTTGATAAAAAACAATGTGATGAGCATGGGGAAAAAGATGAGACATCAACACCAAGATTTGCAGCATCTGAGAACCTTATGAAATCCCCAAATGACAAGAAAGGTTTCCCAACTTCACCTTCAATCATTGTTGGACAAGTCAAAATCAGAGAATGTCCTCCGCAAGCTTTTGGAACTGGAAAATCTGATATATTGGTCTGCAAAAAGGCACTTCGAGATCCTGTTTTCTCCAAGACAAATGAAATTGATGAAATGACAGGCGATCACATTCGTGATGATGTACCAGCTGGGAGTCGATATGATGAAGACGGCATTTGCAACGAAAAAATGCCAAATTTAAGCCAGAGACAAAGTGAAAGAGATGAAAATTGCAGGTTGGATGGTGCCAAATGTCATGCTGTTCGTGAGGTGCCAGAGGAGAAAAAAGTGCAGTATGGCGGACAGCGTGTAAGTGAGAGAGAAGAGGACAGTCAAGATGAGGGTGAAATGGGTGGGCAACGAAAACTCAGAGAGGATGACGAAGTAGCTATTGAGAAAAAGTTGCCAAGTATCCAACCAGGAGTTTTAAATCTGGCCGAAGGTGTGAGAAATGGCTTTTGTGAAAGTGACAGGCAGAATCAATTGTCTTGGGACAGTGATTCAGAGTCAGATGGAGAAATCATTGAAATAGTCAATGCTGCTGAAGATGATGACTTTACAGCAGAACAGATACGGCATTTGACCTCACCAGTACCACATGACAGTGAAGACAAAACTCGCTATATCAATGAGACAAGTGTCATTTCATCTCCTCAAACTGATGTTGTTCAAAACACCACGGATGACGACAGCACTGGCAGTAAAGTAATGCCTGACAAGAATAAAGAGGTAGCAGAAGCAGACCCCAGAGCAGCTGAAAAAGTGACAAATAGCTGGGATGAGGATACACATGAGCCTAAATGTAGGAAAGGTACTGCAGTTGTGCCAGTTCTGACAAATGACATTGCAGACAAGGTTGCAAACAATTGGGATGATGATTCCAGGAAAATTGATAATGTCAAGCACCAAGACGGCATTTTGGATGGACCAGCGCCTGAGTTCAAGGATGTAGGTTCAAAAAAGAACACTGTGGGTTCTCCTGACGAGCAGAGCAATGTGGAAAAATGTGGTAGTAATGACACAATGGATGATATACCAGATGACTGTTGGGATGAACAAGATCCACCAGTCGTGTGTGATGAAGAAGTGACCAAAACCTACCTAAATGGAGACGATTCAACATCACCAAACAAATGTGATGATATTACCAAGGCAGAAACTGAATTCAACCTTGGTTCTCGTAATGACAAGGAGAAAGAGCTTCTTACAGCGGCACAAGTGAAGGACAGTCCAGTCTTTGGTCATGGAAGTGAGGTTACCTCAAACCAAATGAACCAACTGTCCACGCCACAAGTAGGCTTAGGACACATTCTTGCCGGACGAGGACTGCCATCGATTACGAGTGTTGGGAAAGCACGTTTACCACCTTTAGAAATTGGTGGCAACTTGGAGCCATTCAGCAAAAAGCCTATCCCAGATCCATTTTTTACAAAGCGGATCCCTGAAATTGAGAAACAAGAAACAACATCAGCGATACTTGCCACTGACATAAACTGCAGTGCCAACTCTGACGAGATATCAGCCAAAATTGCGAAAGACATAGCTGAGGCAAGAACACAGGGTGTCAAGTCCCATGGTGCATTCAAGATAGATGAAAATGACAGCACGGAGTCATCAGAAATCCCATGGATGCTCCCAGAACTGCCATATTCTGATCAAGAACCGTATGATAGAGTGAGAGCCTTTGTAAAAGCAGGACTGATGAATGAACTAGATGAGACCCTAACACCGCCAATTGAAGTAGGCAGTACAGCAAGCAGTGAAACATCAGTGAAAAGTGAAGATGGCATAAAAAGACAATCTGTCAATCCATCCTTGTCGACCAGTGTGAAGGCAAAAGAACAGGGTAAAAGGTCTCACGCTCTATTTAAGATAGACGAAAATGACAGCACGGAGTCATCAGAAATCCCATGGATGCTCCCAGAACTGCAATATTCTGATCAAGAACCGTATGATAGAGTGAGAGCCTTTATGAAATCTGGACTGAATGAACTAGATGAGACCCTACCTGTACCACTGACAATTCTATCGGAAGAAGGCATCATTGTTGAGGAAAAGGGGGCAAGTGTCCAAACTGGAGTTTTAAACATAGCCGAAGGAACAGAAAATGGCTTCTCTGGAGAGCCAGGCAAAGCTGAGGGAAGCAGACAGGTTGTTCCAGTGACCACTCAAAACGTGGCTCAGGACAGAGCAGCGAACAGTAAAATATCAGTGAAATGCGAAGATGGCGTGAAAAAACAAATTGTCAAACCATCCGTGTCGACCAGTGTGGAAGCAAAAGAACAAGGTAGCAACTCTCATGGTACATTTAACGTAGACAAAAACGATAGTTCAGACTCGGAAATCCCGTGGATGCTCCCAGAACTGCCATATTCTGATGAAGAACCTTATAATAGAGTAAGAGCCTTTGTAAAATCAAGTGGATTGAATGCACTGGATGAGACCCCATACCCCACAAGTCCAACGGAAGAAAAAGACACATTTGATGAGAAAAAGGTGCCAAGTGTCCAACCAGGAGTCTTAAACCTTGCTCAAGGAATAAAAAATGGCTTCTGTGGAGAGGATAGGCGTGATCCATCAATGTGGGAAAGTGAGTCAGATTCTGATGAAGAAATCATTGAAATTGCCCATGCTGCCCAAGATGACAACTTCACACCAGAACAGATACGGCACCTGACCTCACCTGCACCAGGTGAGAGTGAAGACATAGCTCACAATATCATTGAGACAAGCTTTTTTTCATCTCCTCTGAATGATGGTGTTGGAAACAAAGTTATTAACACTCAGGACGAGGAAGGAGGTGAAACCCAAGCAGCAACTGACAGTTCAGGCTGTGGACTTGGGAATGAAGCGACAATGAATCAACTGTCCATGCCACAAGGAGGCTTAGGACCAACTCTTGCCCGAAGAGGACTGCCAGCAATTACAAGTGTTGGAAAAGCACGTTTACCACCTTTGAAAATTCGTGGCAACTTGGATCCGTTGAACAAAAAGCCAATCCCAGATCCATTTTTTACAAAGCGGGTCCCTGAAATTGAGACAGAAGAAACAGCTGCAGCTAAACTTGTCACCGATGACAACAGTGCCAAATGTGAGCATGCATCAGCAAAAGTTGATAAAGGCACAGCTGGTGGAAGCAGACAGGTTGTTTCAGTGACCACTCAAAATGAGGTTCAGGATAGAACAGAAAAGTGTAAAACATCAATGAAAAGTGAGGACGGCGTGGAAAGAAAAATTGTCAATCCATCGGTGTCGGCATGTGTGGAAGCAAAAGAACAGGGAATGAGTTTTCATGTTCCATCTAAGATAGAAGAAAATGGTTGCTTTGAGTCAGAAATTCCTTGGGAACGACCGTATTCTGATGGAGAACAGTATAATAGAGTGAGTGGCCATGAAAAGCAAGAAATGATTGAAGGCAAAGACTTTGCTTATGACAGTTTCTCTGACAGCTCAAGTGATGAATCAGCAGCCGTCGTCCGACAGATGGACAAAATGCTGGATTCAGATCAAGACCAAGTGAAGAGGACAGGTTTCATGTTGTCTTCAGATGAACACTCCATGTCGTATGTGGAAACTGACGAAGAGCCTTTACCCAAAGGAATGGAAAGAGCAGCAGAAGAGATTGAAGACTTTTCCTGCAAGTCAACCACAGCTACAAGCGGTGGAGGCAAATTGCTTCAGCCTCTTTCCACTCGAAGGAAAGGCAAGGGTTTCTTTTCCAAGTATTCGCCGTTGCCTGGCATTGGTGCGCCTCCAAGTAAGGAACCGAGGAATGGATCCAGTGTCGTTTCTGGCAGCATTAACGACCCTGATCAGGAGACAAATGTGGCATTGCCTAAAAGGCAACGTGATGTTTTGCTGGAGGCCTTGATGGAGAATGCAATAGAAAATTATGAAAATGATGTGCAGGCTCACTCAGAGATATGTGCTAAGATCATGGATAGCAGACGCCTTGGAAAAGCTGTGTTTTCAGGATATGAACCTCTTGGGGGAGAAGCACGTCTGCCTGAAGGACAACGTGAGGTCCTGGAGGATCTCATTGCTGAGCGAGCAGTTGAAGAGTATGAAAAAGACTTGGATGCTGAGCAAGAAATTCGTAAAAAAATCGAGGACAGCAAACACCTCGGAAAGGCTGTGTTTTCTGGGTATAAGCCTTTAGGTGGAGGTGCAGTGCGTTTGCCTGAAAAACAAAGTGACATAATGGAAGATCTTCAACTTCAAAAAGAAATTGATGGATATGAAAATCAACTGAGTGAACTGAGAGAGGAGAGAAAACTTCACAATAAGATAAAGCAAAGCAAGCACCTTGGAAAGGCTGTGTTCTCAGGCTACAAGCCTTTAGGGGCAAAAGAAGTTCGTCAACCCAAAGATCAACATGAGGTCATGGAGGATCTCCTGGTAGAGAAAGCAGTCGATGAGTATGAAAAAGACTTGGCTACCGATAAAAAAATCCTCAAAAAAATAGAGGATAGCAAGCGTCTTGGAAAAGCTGTGTTCTCTGGCTACAAGCCTTTAGGGGCAGAAGAAGTTCGTCGACCCAAAGATCGACATGAGGTCATGGAGGATCTCCTGGTAGAGAAAGCAGTCGATGAGTATGAAAAAGACTTGGCTACTGATAAAAAAATCCTCCAAAAAATAGAGGATAGCAAGTGTCTTGGAAAAGCTGTTTTCTCTGGCTACAAGCCTATAGGAGCAGAAGAAGTTCGTCGACCCAAAGATCAAAGTGAAGTCTTGGAGGATCTCTTGGTGGATCAAGCGGTTGAAGAGTTTGAAAAAGATTTGAAAGCTGACCAAGAAATCTGTGAAAAAATTAAGAATAGCAAGTGCCTCGGGAAAGCTGTGTTTTCTGGCTACAAGCCTTTAGGAGCAGAAGAAGTTCGTCGACCCAAAGATCAAAGTGAAGTCTTGGAAGATCTCTTGATAAATCAAGCAGTTGAAGAGTATGAAAAAGATTTAAAAGCTGACCAAGAAATCTGTGAAAAAATTGAGAAAAGCAAGCACCTCGGGAAAGCTGTGTTCTCTGGCTACAAGCCTTTAGGAGCAGAGGAAGTTCGTCAACCCAAAGATCAACATGAGGTCATGGAGGATCTCCTGGTGGATAAGGCGGTCAAAGAGTATGAAAAAGACTTCAAAGCTGATCAAGAAATCCATAAAAAAATCAAGGACAGCAAACACCTAGGAAAGGCTGTGTTTTCAGGGTATAAGCCTTTAGGTGGAGGCCCAGTTCGTATGCCTGAAAAACAAAGTGACATAATGGAAGACCTTCAAATTCAAAAAGAAATTGATGGATATGAAAATCAACTGAATGAACTGAGAGAGGAGCGAGAACTTCACAATAAGATAAAGCAAAGCAAGCGCCTCGGAAAAGCTGTGTTCTCTGGCTACAAGCCTCTAGGAGCAGAAGAAGTTCGTCAACCTAAAGGTCAACATGAGGTCATGGAGGATCTCCTGGTAGAGAAAGCAGTTGATGAGTATGAAAAAGACTTGGCTACTGATAAAAAAATCCTTCAAAAAATTGAGGATAGTAAACGCCTCGGGAAAGCTGTGTTTTCTGGCTACAAGCCTTTAGGCGCAAAAGAAGTTCGTCAACCCAAAGATCAGCATGAGGTCATGGAGGATCTCCTGGTAGAGAAAGCAGCTGATGAGTATGGAAAAGATTTGGACACAGATAAGAAAATCCTGAAAAAAATTGAGGATAGCAAACGCCTAGGAAAGGCTGTGTTTTCTGGGTATAAGCCTTTAGGTGGAGGCCCAGTGCGTAAGCCTGAAAAACAAAGTGACATAATGGAAGAACTTAAAATTCAAAGAGAAATTGATGGCTATGAGAATCAACTGAGTGAACTGAGAGAAGAAAGAGAACTTCACAATAAGATAAAGCAAAGCAAGCGCCTCGGAAAAGCTGTGTTCTCTGGCTACAAGCCTTTAGGCGCAAAAGAGGTTCGTCAACCCAAAGAACAACATGAGGTCATGGAGGATCTCTTGGTAGAGAAAGCACTCGATGAGTATGAAAAAGACTTGGCTACTGACAAAAAAATCCTTCAAAAAATTGAGGATAGCAAGCATCTTGGAAAGGCTGTGTTCTCTGGCTACAAGCCTCTAGGAGCAGAAGAGGTTCGTCGACCCAAAGATCGACAAGAGGTCATGGAGGATCTCTTGATAGAGAAAGCAGTCGATGAGTATGAAAAAGCAGTCAAAGAATCTCAAAAAGACTTGGCTACTGATAAAAAAATCCTGAAGAAAATTGAGGATAGCAAGCGCCTTGGAAAAGCTGTGTTCTCTGGCTACAAGCCTCTAGGAGCAGAAGAAGTTCGTCAACCCAAAAATCAACGTGAAGTCATGGAGGATCTCCTCGTAGAGAAAGCAGTCGATGAGTATGAAAAAGACTTGGCTACTGATAAAAAAATCCTCCAAAAAATTGAGGATAGCAAGCGCCTCGGAAAGGCTGTGTTCTCTGGCTACAAGCCTCTAGGAGCAGAAGAGGTTCGTCGACCCAAGGATCGACAAGAGGTCATGGAGGATCTCTTGGTAGAGAAAGCAGTCGATGAGTATGAAAAAGCAGTCAGAGAATCTCAAAAAGACTTGGAGACTGATAAAAAAATCCTTAAGAAAATTGAGGATAGCAAGCGCCTTGGAAAAGCTGTGTTTTCTGGGTATAAGCCTTTAGGTGGAGGCCCAGTGCGTATGCCTGAAAAACAAAGTGACATAATGAAAGAACTTAAAATTCAAAGAGAGAAAGCAGTCGAAGAGTGTGAAAAAGACTTGGAAACTGATAAAAAAATCCTTCAAAAAATTGAGGATAGCAAGCGCCTTGGAAAAGCTGTGTTCTCTGGCTACAAGCCTCTAGGAGCAGAAGAAGTTCGTCGACCGAAAGATCGACAAGAGGTCATGGAGGATCTCCTGATCGAGAAAGCAGTCGATGAGTATGAAAAAGCAGTCAAAGTATCTCAAAAAGACTTGGAGACTGATAAAAAAATCCTTAAGAAAATTGAGGATAGCAAGCGCCTTGGAAAAGCTGTGTTCTCTGGCTACAAGCCTCTAGGAGCAGAAGAAGTTCGTCGACCCAAAGATCGACAAGAGGTCATGGAGGATCTCCTGATAGAGAAAGCAGTCGATGAGTATGAAAAAGCAGTCAAAGTATCTCAAAAAGACTTGGAGACTGATAAAAAAATCCTTAAGAAAATTGAGGATAGCAAACACCTAGGAAAGGCCGTGTTTTCTGGGTATAAGCCTTTAGGTGGAGGTGCAGTGCGGTTGCCTGCAAAACAAAGTGATGTAAAGAAAGATCTTCAAATGCAAAAAGAAATTGATGGCTATGAAAATCAACTCATTGAGCTGAGAGAGGAGAGAGTAATTCAAAAGAAAATAAAGCAAAGCAAGCACCTCGGAAAAGCTGTGTTCTCTGGCTACAAGCCTTTAGGAGCAAAAAAAGTTCATCAACCCAAAGCTCAACATGAGGTCATGGAGGATCTCTTGGTGAAGAAAACTGTTGAAAAGTATGAAAAATGCTTCGATCAGGAGCAAAAGATCATGGAAAAAATTGAGAAGAGCAAGCACCTCGGAAAAGCTGCGTTTTCTGGCTACAAGCCTTTGGGAGCAGATAAAGTTTGTCGACCGAAAGATCGCCGTAAAGCCATGCAAGATTTCCTGGTGGAGCAAGCCGTTCAACAGTATGAAAAAGAACTGGATGCTGATCAAGAAATACAAGAAAAAATTGAGGACAGCAAATACTTAGGAAAGGCTGTGTTTTCTAAGTATAAACCTTTAGAATGGTTAGGTGGAGACGTATTGCGTATGCCTGATAAAGAAAGTGACATAATGGAAGAGCTTCAAATTCAAAAGGAAATTGATGCCTATAAAAATCAAAACAGAGAACGGCGAGAAGAGTTAGAACTACAGAAAAAAATAGACCAAAGCAAGCACCTCGGAAAAGCTGTGTTTTCTGGCTACAAGTGTTTAGGAGCAGCAGAAGTTTGCCAACCCGAAGACGGGCCCGAAGATCAACATGAAGATAGCAGACCTCTGGGAAAGGCTGTGTTCTCTAGTTGTAAACCATTAGGACAAATTGGCATGATGAAAGAACCTCCACAGAAGAAAACTGGAGTGAGGCAGCGTCTGGCAAAGATTACAGACAAAACTGATAGAATTGACGACAAGGCAGGCCAGGCATTACCAAAGAAGACCAACAAGAGTAACAACGTTGGACAGGCGGTGTGTTCAACCGTTGACACCCTTGGAGAAATGAATCTTCCTGAAGTGGGAGTCCGAAGGCGGAGGTTGGAGCCACTTGAAATTCGACCAGAGAAGCAAGTGAAAAAGAAAGTAAAGAAGAATAAGAAGAGCAAAAAGCATTAAGAAAACTATTTCATCACCGAAGACATCTAACCATCAATTTTATATCGAAGTGACAAATCTACAAAATAATCAACAAATCTACAAAACCAAAGTAGATAAAATTCAAGAAATTACAAAAGCAACATTTTTTTCCAAAGAAATTTCAATATTAAAATTATTTTTATTTATTTATTTTTTTTACAATTTTTTCTTAATGTTTTCTTCGAATCTGTTCAATCTCTCTCTCTCTCTCTGTGCATGGCCGGGTCATGCTACAGTGAAGGTCTACATGAATATGATAGAAATCGGTTGTTCATCTGCCAACCAGGATCAACTGACAGTCCATTGGGGCTGCAAAAGCCGAAACAAATGATGGTGATAACTACTGGAAGAATCGATCTTTTAAAATTCACAGCCATCACTCCACCAAAATGGCTGTCATGGCAGCCATTTTGGTGGAGTGATGGGTGAAGAATTGCTACGGAAATTGATCTGAAATTTCTGTGGTAGGTTTTTAGTGGATAGAGGAAAAACCGAAGGGAAAGAGGACACTATCATGATGGCTGCTGGCACCGTATTTCATTTCGGGAATCATAAAGGAAGAACCCCTTGAGCACTTGATCGGAGTTTTCTGTGGTGGTCTGGGTAGGTCGAGGCCGACGGTGCACCTATTGAAATTCACACCGTTCCTACACGAAGTCGCAAGACTGGAATCATGGAAGACCCTGTGAGATACCCAAGGGACTTAGAAGATTTTGGTAAGTTCTTATTCCTAATCCCTTGTGATCATACCTTGGAAATTTTGCTGGCTCTCAAGTTATCCTCGACTCCAACCGATAATTTCACATTACTGGTATCAAGAGTAAGTAGTTCATACATGACAGGAGAGTATGGGAAGAGAGTGTCGCTGACCAGCAGATGCAGCTGTAAATTTTAAAGGACGTCTTCTTGGAAATACGGTACCCTGTCATTTGTTCTCCCCATGTTGGTGTCTGTTGTTTCCATAGAGAGCAGCACTGACTTGGTTGGGACTTAATAGGACTGGGTGGTTTCAGCACCTCAGACAAATGGACAAGAGATCAAATTGGGAGTTTAATTGGTGAGTATGGCCGGGGAGTGTCGCTGAACCAGCTGTAAATTTCAAAGGATGGCTTCTTGGAAATATCCTGTCATTTGTTCTCCCCGTGTTGGTGTCTGTTGTTTCCATAGAGAGCAGCACTGACTTGGTTGGGACTTAGGACTGGGTGGTTTCAGCACCTTGGACAAATGGAATACAAGACGTCAACTTGGGATTTAATTCGGTTATTTATTTCGAGAAACAATTTGACCAGAACATACATCAACACAGTTATTTGACTTCAACCCAACAGTTTAAAAAATAAAATACAGAATGTTTAGAATTTTATTCAACAAGGAATGAATAATTAGGTAAACATCATAAATATTTTTGGTGATGCACAACATAATCAGGACAAAATATCACAGACACATTTCACAGTAATTCAGATCATCACATCTTCTAGTACCGGTACTTAACTTGATCCAATACATTGTGTCATGCTCCTTTAGTCCCACAACAACATGTATCACAGAACACTGAGACATTGACTTGAGTATTTGTAGTAGAGCATCCTGATGCTTGTGATACACCCCCATACACCAGATGGGTATGGAACCCTTGACAGGGTTAGTAGTCTCAAGACCACAATGAATTCAATGACTTTTAATAACTGTTTTAATAACTTTTCAAAGACTTTCCCCCCAGTTCCTCAGTATCTTATCCATGCCAAATTATACATAACATCGAGTTTTAAAGCAACTTTCTTGAAACAGAAAATGATAAAATATCTTTGCTCTTTGACACCTCACTGTCTGACGGTCAGTGACTGTGGCAGTTTTACCTTGCCATAGATTATTCAAGTTGAATGCTATGACAAGATAATCCAAATAAAAGTAGATGAATAATAATTAAAAATTATAAAAATACAATTTGAGATAAGAACCTCCTGATTTGAGCACAATAAGATGATTTCAGAAACCAAATTCAAAGGTCATTCATTTAACATTTGTGACCCGGCACAGCAAAATGAGCCGGAATGCGCACAGAAGACGACCCAACATGTCCAAGGTGACACCAACGGTTTGTTGATTTCAGGATTGTCTGCCCATTCTGAAATTTGACTTTGCCGATTTCTGTAATTGTTTTCTGGTGTCTTCTTCTGTGCGCATTCCGACTCATTTTGTTGTGCCGGGTCACATTTGCTCAGGAGTTTACTAAGGATTCCATATCCTGTAGACCTACTAGCACCAAGCAAGTGTAATTTAAAACTCCATCTGCCTTTTTCGAATGCAGGCTTATGNCTGAGTTACAGCACTTGGTCGATTTTCAGATCACGCCACCTGGCAGCCATATTGGATGTCTGATCGGACCGAAACTCGGTAGTTTTGAAGGTACCCCTCCAACACATGTTTATGCAAGATATGAAGATGCTCGGTGAAATAATGAGGACCTGTGGCAGGTTCGTCACTTTTGTAGAACGTTGACCTCTGTGACCTTGAAAAGTAGGTCAAATCAAAAACCCGTTAAATATGTTATGTATCCTAATTAGATACACCTATGATAAAAATTTGGAGACGATCCAGTCATTAGTTCAGGAGTTATTGCACTTTTGTGTTTTTGGTTTTGGCCACCTGGAGGCCAAGCCAAGAATCGAATCGGACCGAAACTTGGTGTCATAGGTCATCTAACCTAGGGGTATATATGTACCACGTTTCAGATCAATAGCTCTAGCGGTTACGAAACGTGCCCTGCTAAAGGGCGGCGCACACGAGCGACAATTTTGACCGATTTGTCGGCCGACTTGGCTTCCGACCGCCAAAGCGACAAGATTTGGCGCTTCTGATTGGCTGATGTCTAGTCGCACCACCAGTCTCGTCGGCGGTCGCCCAGATTTAGTCGCTCGTGTGCGCCACCCTAAAGGGCTCCGCACACTGGCGACTAAAATGGGGGCGACTATCGATGCGACTACTACGTCGCCTGCCGTAATTACCTTTGCGGTCGATCAATGATGTCATCCACGACATCACTGATCTTCCAAAGAAGCATTTGTCGCAAACAAGTCAACAAAAACTAAAAAATCTGAAAAATGTTCAGTCGCTTCTGTGGTCGCAAGGCCGGTCGCCTACAAAATCGCTCGAAAAAATCGCTAGTGTGCGGTGCCCTTTAAGGGCTCCGCACACTGGCGACTAAAATGGGGGCGACTACCGATGCGACTACTACGTCGCCTGCCGTAATTACCTTTGCGGTCGATCAATGATGTCATCCACGACATCACTGATCTTCCAAAGAAGCATTTGTCGCAAACAAGTCAACAAAAACTAAAAAATCTGAAAAATGTTCAGTCGCTTCTGTGGTCGCAAGGCCGGTCGCCTACAAAATCGCTCGAAAAAATCGCTAGTGTGCGGTGCCCTTTAACGGACGACGGACGACGACGACGGACGACGACGACGACGACGACGGACGACGACGGACCCCGACGGACATCGCAGGATGGTAAAAGCTCACGAGTGAGCTAAAAATGGACAGCTAGGGATGCATAAAGTACAACCCTGATGAACTGCCAGAAGGAGAGACTGAACTGTTGGGAAAGAAGAATGTATAGAGGTTTCCCAGTGCACGTGACGTCATAGCTCAAAATCTCCGCCATTTTGGCCGTCAAATGACGCAACGTCACAGCATCAACACAGCGTTCAGCACGCAATTTTAACATTGTCGGCAGTCATTTGCCTCTTCTACAGCAAGCCGTATGGACGAATCACTTTGTTTTCAAGACGGTTTTCACACCAGAACAACTAATGCTCAGAAACTGTGAGAGGTAAAGTGATTTGTTGAGTTGTATGCTCCCAGTGGTCTGTACGGGCCACTAAACTTTTGAACCGAGAACAAGATGGCAGCCTCCATGGCTTCATTTTGACGGCCAATATGGCGGCCGTGTGACGTCAGTGGGAAACGTGCCTTTTGGAATATGAACACCAACGTCAATGTCAAGGAGCTGATGACGGAAACTTATGTGCTGCAAAGAACGGAGATTTTATGAAGTCCTGAAATGAATCTGCTACAGGAAGAATGGCCTCATTTATTTGAAGGCAGTTGAAATGCTATTGTCAAATATTTGCATATTTAATTTATGCGTGACGTCATTCTTCAAAATGCGTAGCTCTAGCGTCTGACCATTTTCTACTTGGAAGAGCGGATAACTAAATTATCGGGATCGTGAAATCAGTCGGTGGCAACAGTGCCATTTTTGCAGTCGATGGCAGCTTGAGTGCTTTCCAAATTTCACCGTTCACACTCGTTCGGTTGATGAAACAAACCTGTCAACATTGGAGTACATGCATGTACCATTTTGGTTCCCGAAGCCACCGCTAGGGCTAGAAGGCTTCGGCTCTGGCTGCCATTTTCGCGACAAAAATTTGTCGCGGATCTCAGGGCGCACGCGCGGATACCGTTATGTTGACATCCCGGGTTATTTTTAGAATGGAATGCCGTTACACCACGTGGGTGCTAATGTGATTGAACACCGAATCGTGCGAAATGGCAACACCGAGGAAGTTTCTGTTGATGAGAAAGTTGGTATGTGTTGCAGATCTGTAACAAAAAGTCAAAATAATCGCCGTTTTGTAGAACGGAGGAGAATGAAATTGGACCGTTACAGTGACGTCAGCAACAAAATGGCAGCCAGAGCCGAAGCCGTCTAGCCCTAGCGGTGGCTTCGGGAACCAAAATGTGCATGTACATGTAGTTGGTACATTGTATTTTGAGAACGATAGAAATGGCAGTTTGGTATGGATATTTAGTCGTTGGTATACATTGTATTTTGGGAACGATAGAAATTTAAGGAGAAAGACATCTTTGCAAGAGTTGGTTTGGATATTTAGTCGTTGGCATACATTGTATTTTGAGAACGATAGAAATCTAAGGAGAAAGACATTGTTTGTTCATAGATTCATGTTTGTAAAGTGTTTTGTCCGCCATTGTAATGAGTTCTGTTAGTCGCAAGATGGTCATGCTGATACATTTATAGAGTGAAATACTGTTGATTGTCTGTGATATAACTTCATTCATGTCGTCGTTAGCCTACGGTAGTGGGTAGGTTTAGGTCTATTAATGATGTTGTTACATGTTGTTTGTTACGTAGCTAAGTTAGTAAGTATACTAATAGAGATTACAAATGACAGGGTTATTCCATATTAATAGATCCAATAGGATTATTTGTTGGATTTTCATTAGACGTATACAATGTCTCAAGTCTGAAAAAGTTAGAAAAAAAACTGTAAGTGTAACTCATTAACTAATACATGTTGTAAATAATGTTGTGAATTTACTAATTTTTGAAACTCCGTTAGGGGGGCCGGTATGTCAAATATTTGCATATTTAATTTATGCGTAACGTCATTCTTCAAAATGTAGGCCTACGTCATATGAGGACGTCAACGGTCCTCTTTGGACGTCATCGCGTCGTCCGCTTCGTCTTTTGCGCACTCAGCATTTTTTCCGTCAGCGGCGGTTTCAGCGGGTCCGTCTGCTGTCTTTTTTAACTTTGTGGACATTCGTTTACCGGAAAGACAGATGTTTTGGTAAGATACTCAGAAGAATATCGTATGGCTGTTCATCTATTTGGAGCCACCTCATCGCCTGCATGTGCTAACATGGCATTGCGACAGACGTTCATAGACAACCTGCCAGAGGAGGAAGCACTTTCTGTGCTGAGACGATTCTATGTTGATGATCATCTGGATTCTCTCATGACTACACTCCTAGTCCAAATCCTGGTCAACCTTCTTATTCTAAGCAGGAAGTAAATATGATACCTTGCGTTTATCTTAGCTCTCAACTGGCATGTGCTCATGTCACATTGGGTGACCTACTTGGCAGATTGATGAGGCAGGCTGCATCTGTTACCTATCCATCACATCCATAAACTGAGGACACCAAGTATATTATTCGTTTTTTTTAGTACCGCCACTATGCATGAACATGTAGGCAGGCCTTTATACCAAAAAATGGAAAATCACTGAGATATATTGTTCTTTCCTGGAGGTGCCGATTTTATTTGAATGAAAGGGGGATTCCTGACTGCTAGTGCATTATAGTATGGGAGAGTTCATAACAGGGGATTTAGATTTCTCTAACTGTCATCTTATGTCACCCAACAGTATCCAACGAACTCTGAATATTTTCAATGTTATTGAAATACAGCCTACCAGTAGTTGGATTTGCATTGCATGGTCTGCCTGCCAGCTGACTACTTCAACCAACTAACCAGTTGAGAGAACAAGAATACATGAATATACCCTACTCAACTGCAAAGATCATCTCGTCAGCATGTATCATCAGGCTCTTTTCCGTTTATACTCTGTGTGTACTGTGTGTAGATTACAAGTGCCCCACCTGCCACAAATGGAGAATTGAACCCCGGCCCATTGGGCATTGAAGCAGGGAGTAAATTTGGTATCACATTGCATATCAAATCACCAGTACTGCTTACTACAGTTAATAATTTTGTTATTACAGTATAAACACCTGTAACACCTGTGTCAACACGTTGTGTTTCATGGAACCAGGTATTGATTGCTGCTGTGTGATGTAAGTTACACAAGAGATCGAATTGCAATAGTGTAATTCGATAAGATGTCTCCCATTGAGAAGGGCTTTAATAAGATCTATCAGTGACACACACAATGAAACTGTAAATGGCAGCAAGCGACACTCAATGACCCCAACTAACAGACACTGCACCACCCAAGAGAGATCAATCATCTGTTCGATAACTCTCCTGATCAATAATGAAGGCTATTGATCATGCAATGACGATTTTATGAGATTGATTTCTGAGAATTACATCGCCAGAACAACAAGCTGACAAAGAAGGGGTCAGTTGTAAAATGGGGAAAAAAATGAGTCGTTGCTATGGTAAAGACATGAAGGGCGTGGCTGTCATGTCTGTTTGAAAATTGTAGTCCTCATTTAGCATAAGATAAACTCATCCTACTTTATGGGCTTGCCTCCTGACTACAGATGTTTAGTTTTGACAAATGCTGATTTATGAACCATGTCTTGATGGACAGCAGTCCTGACAGTGATAGAGGGGGTAACTTGGAGAGAATCCATTTTATCAGTTAACTTACCACATGACTGTATAACAGAACAAGTTTCCAAAGTAGCAGAAATCCAGGAGGAAATACTGGTACTTGAGTTTACTGGAACGAGAATCAAGAGACACCAATTTTTGAGCACTCAAAAGGCAAATTGCACTGGAAATGAGAATGAAATTGTGACCCATCACCATGAAATGAGTCTAAAGTTACTCAGAATATGAACCAGAGCGAACCAAAATAACCACCAGGATAAAAAGGAAGAAACAGAATCATTCGGGTTTCACAAAAGTCAGACAACAGGCCACGGTCTTCTGAAATTGACAAATATTTGGTTTCACCCAGCCAAACTCACAGCAACTTACAAGTAATTTACTTACAAGTAATTTGCAAATGTGGAAAGACATACGCACGAGTGGTTTTATTAACTGAATACGCAACGAACAGCAATTCTCAGAGTCCCACATAAAGTGTTTTTGCCTGCATATGTAACAATGATGACTGCACTGATGAGCCTACTGTTACAAAACCTTGATAACTGTTTTCTTCCTCTTGGGATTCATTGTCAGTCTTGCAGCTTGAGAAATCTTATCAGAGAGGGGGAGGCCACATACATTTACTTACAAGTACTGAACAAATCTGAGGATGATGAGAATGGGTAATGAGATAGCGTAGTAATAAGGCAGGAACCACTGCACTTGGAGGAGGCTAACTACCAGCACCACCATCGACACCAAGCTGATCACGAATACTATCTTCTCTTTGATATGTTGTTCCCTAAGAAACTGAAAAACAAAACAGATGGGTCTTGTATTACAGTCATTTACATGACTCACACACAACTTTTACGGGTACATGTAAGGTTGCAAGTTCAAAAGAGACATTCCGGGCTTTGCACTACATGTGATGTTTGTATAGTTAAAAAGATAAGAATTTGGGCACCCACTGAAGCAAATAATATAGTTATGAATGCTTACTTGGAGACATTTTTCACCTGACCCACAGGCACACTTGTGTCCATGTTTTGTATCTTCTGTCTTGTCCATCTCTGCTGTCCATTGTTCACTCTTGGATTTGTCATGAGTAGGAGTTGACGGATTTCCATTACTAGGAAAATTAAAACATACTCATATCTTTATATTGCAAAAATGTACCCCTGAACCAAAAATTTCTACATGTACAAATGTAGAAAGTTTCCTCATATTGTTGGTGGTTATGCACATAAAATTATTGACATGTAACCATTGATGTAGGCCTATAGCATAATGCCCATTTGAATTCCAACAATCCAAGTGTCACAGAATTTCAGAATTTAAAAGTCTCATCAATTTGAACAAGCAAATGCTTACCTTATGCGGATATCACCACTCGCGTCATTATGACGATTATCCACATCTTCTTTGAGTGGTGCTATTGTTGTTCCTTCGAGTGTCTCAGTATCCAAGTTTTCATCCTGGTCATGTCTCTTTAATCCGTCACATTCAGCATTTGATGTTTGCTGGCTAGTCTCATTGGATTTTAAGGGTAAGACAGCAGGAGAACTGGCTGTGTTGCTTGTCCTTGCTGGGCTGACTGTAGCCTTGGCTCGAGGATTCCTATGGGTATGACTCCTGTCAGCACTCCCTGACCCTTCAGTCATTTTTGAGAAATGTCAAGTGAATTCCTGAGGAGACTGGTGGCGTATCGCGGCGCCGTATCTCAATACTTAAATCATTATTGATGTGTTCTTCCACAGGGACTGGGTTGTCTTCGGACTGAAATATAAAGTTCGGTATGTCCTTGGTCTGTGCCAACAAAAATTAGATAGCTAATGGGCTAGCCTAGATGTCGAAAGTTCAGGTGACATGATGTGATGTCATAGAAATGAGTATGACATGATGAGTGCTAGCCTCAGACATGAGACATGACATGGCAGAGGGGCTTCAGCTTTTAGCCTTTTAGTTTTGTAGTAAAGTCAGGGCCGTATTTAAAGGGGGGGCCAGGGGGGGCTGCCCCCCCTGAGCCAACCAAAAAACGTGATTTTCATGCGGATTTTGGGCAAAAAATGGCAAAAAGAGGTCTTCTTTCNTACCCTACAAAATTACGTCATCAAACCACGTGGTCGTCCTCCGTGTCGCCATTTTGTTCGAGATTGGGCGCATTTGCGTCGATAACCCCAGATTTCTGTGGGTTTTATCAATACAGAACCGACCAAAAGACACATTGAGCAGTCAAAGAAAAATTCAATATGCCAACTTACTTTCAACGGCCCGAAAATGCTCTTAAGCGAGCGAATGGTGAGCATTTGTGAAAGATTCCGGCCATATGGATTCGCGCATTGCGGCACCCGATCATGATGCATGGCGGCGGCGTGTGTGTGCGCTGCACTGATGCGTGCGCGTGTATGCCATGCACGTGGTGATGCATGAATGAATGAATGAGCATTTCATGATTTGAGACTTGTAGACCAAGTCTTATAATGAGCCTCATTAACCTTTGAGCTCGAGGACAGTGTGAGTTGGCACAGAGGCAGGAAGAATTTTTGGATTTTCTCGAGTTTTGCTGCATCACATTTTTCGTGTAGGCCTAAATCCAATGCAATTTTGCCGTATTACTGTACTGGTAATCGTTCCTCGGTTTGTTTTCCCTCGTTTCACCAAGATGGTTTAGTAGCTGACTTTTGCCAGCAGGGGTCTAATGATTTTTTTTTGTCTTTCAGAATTTATTGATGTTGGAAAGAAACAGCGGGCTCTTGATGCTCTCTATGATGTCATCAAAAGCAAAAAACACCGAACATGGCAAAAAATCCATGAGCCGATTATGCTTAAATACCTTGAACTGTGTGTGGACCTGAAGAAAAGCCATGTAGCCAAGGAAGGTCTATACCAGTACAAGAATATCTGTCAGCAGGTATGCCAGACAAAACTTGCATATTGTACCAACATATTTTCCAACAACTGGTTTCTCATGTTATTACTTTGCTCCTTTGTGGCCTTCCATTCTAACCGTTTTAGACATCAATTCAAAATAGTCATCGCCTAGTTCAGTAGGTTTAATGAGAAGGAATGAGGTTGTCAATTGGAAATTACATATTAACTCAATTGTAATACTTCAGGTGAATATCAAATCCCTGGAAGATGTTGTGCGGAAGTACTTGGCCCTGGCTGAGGAAAAGACAGAAGCAGCCAGGAAGGAGTCTCACCAAGCTGTTATTGATATAGCCACCATTGATGATCTTGATGTCATTCAGACTCCTGAGAGGTATGTGGCAGAAAAATTGGTGATGAAGTCCACTCAGACCCTGTTCTTCCTGAATGTGATGGTGGTGGCAGATTCTTTAATGAACTTTGAAAATTGTTGCTGAAGACTAATGAATTTAATCTGTTTGTTTCCAGGAATTATCGAATGTGAAGTCTTCTTGTGTTAAGTTTGTCTTTTACTTGATTGCAGTCTGCTGCTTAGCGCTGTCAGTGGTGAAGACACCCAAGATCGTACGGACCGTGCTATCCTGACTCCATGGGTCAAGTTCTTGTGGGAGTCGTATCGTCAGTGCCTTGAGTTGCTTAGAAATAACAATCGAGTGGAGAAGCTGTACCAGGACATCGCTCAGCAGGCATTCAAATTCTGCTTGAAATATGCTAGGAAAACGGAATTTAGGAAGCTTTGCGATAACGTAAGTCCCTGAACTCTGCTCCTGACAGGTGGTGATTTCAGACTTTCAATCTCCAATCAAATTGAAGTCAGACGTGTTGTTGTCTCCAGATTGTTAGTCATTTGACCTGGTGTGAAGTTAACTCTTGGGCTGCAACCCATTCATGATCTTCATGCAGTTGAGAACATATGACATGACATTGACATCTTGCTTTCAGTTGAGGACTCACCTGAGCCACATCCACAAACACCAGGGCCAGCAAACAGCAATCAACCTGAATAACCCTGAAAGTCAGGCAATGCATCTGGAGACCAGGTTGGTGCAGTTGGAAAGTGCAATTCAGATGGAACTGTGGCAGGTAATTCAAATGTTGGAGACATTCTTCTTTGTCCCTGAATAGCAAATTATGCACTGGCATTTTTAGCTCACTGGGGTGAGCTATTACGATGGTGCAGCGTCCGTCGTCCGTCGTCGTCGTCGTCCGTCGTCGTTGTCCGTTAGCAGGGCACGTTTCGTAACCGCTGGAGCTATTGATCTGAAACTTGGAACATATATACCCCTAGGTCAGATGACCCACGACACCAAGTTTCGGTCCGATTCGACTCTCAGTTTGGCCACCAGGTGGCGGAAACCAAAAACACAAAAAGTGCAATAACTCCTGAACTAATGACTAGATCATCTCCAAATTTTTATCATAGGTGTAGCTAATAAGGATACATAACATATATAACGGGTTTTTGATTTGACCTA
>NMRB01003032.1:39979-53339 GCA_002633025.1 Notospermus geniculatus
CCCCCAGGACATTCCCCCCCCCCCATAAAAAATGTTACCGGGATCCCGGTGGGATCCCACCCCACCCGGGTGGGGCTGGGTGGGCCCCAGTGGGGTGAGAAAATCCCAGTGGGGTGACTTGCCGGGGAAAGGGCGGGATCCCGGTCTGGGCTGCTGGGGTCAAAGTGGGGTGAGGTGGGATCGCAGTGGGGTGACGTGGGATCCCGGTGGGGTGACGTGGGATCCCTACCTATGCCCTATCACCCATGATGCATGTAGGTAGGCCTTGGCCTAGGCCTACATTAGTAGTTAACTTGCCAAAGTAGGCCATTTTCCCCAGAAAGTAGGCCTAGGCCTAATAACAAACACTGAATAGGCCTACAGTGAATGTACATTAGGCCTACCTTGGAGGAAGGTATTCCTCAAGGGCCTACTGATATAGGCCTAAAATGAACACCTCCTCAACAATGCCACCGCTTACCTACAATATAGGCCTACCAGTATGTGATGCACTCTGTCTATATAGGCTCCTGGGTCCATAGGTCTATTCATAAACATACCGGTACTTAAGTCAAAGTGTGATACTTTTCTTTTGTGTTGAATAAAAGATAAGTGTGACTCTTCTTAAGACTTTAAGTAGTTTTATGAATGGACCCATGAATTGCAGATTTAAGAAAAATTATTCGGCCTATATTATAACTCATTGAGAGTTTGCCTGACCAGTAGCATGATGAGACTGGGATTCCAGTCTTCCCTTTTGTTAACATTGGGACCCCGGTGGGAAAGACTGGGAACCCACCGGGGTCCCCAGTGGGATCCCGGCGGAGTCCCCAGTGGATCCCGCCGGGGTCCACAGTGGATCCCGCCGGGGTCCCCAGTTGATCCCGCCGGGGTCCCCAGTGGATCCCGCCGGGGTCCCCACCGGGATCTTGACCGGGATCCCGGGTTAAGGTGGGGACCCCGACCAAAAATCCCGGTGGGCCCCACTGGGATCCCAGTGGGGCCCCCGGTGGGGTCCCCAGTGAGGTCCCCGGTGGGGCCCACCGGGGACCCCAGGCATTTTTTCTCTTGGGCCTCCATCATCCCCCTGTAGGACTTCTGCACCTATGTGACATGCCCCTGGACATCTTTTCCGGGACATTTAACCCCCGCTGGTCTAAGTTCAGCCCTCATGTCCAGGGTAGATGTTTGGGGGACAAGTGCTGGGGGACAAATATGTCCTACGAGGATAAATGTCCGGCCGGCAAAATTCCAGAGGCAAATATCGGGAGGAGGAGGAATGTTCAGGGGACAAAAAAAAAGTCTTAAGCAAGGTTCATTGGCACACGGAATTGGGCCGGTTCAGGTCCGTAAAAAAATATCAAATGGACTTCAGCGTTGTCGTATCCGGTAAACTAGGGGCAAACGGACTGGAAACGGATCAGATCCATGTGCCAATGAACCTTGCTTTAGAATCGGCACCACCTCTACCCATCCGTCACCAGTGTGGTGATTCAAACTGAAAATTATTTTATTCGTAGGCGAAGTCGTTGACGCATAACTAATGGTGCTTGTCGCATTCGCAGTTCATCTGGTAAATGGAAGGGGTGACGGGTGATTACCTAATAAGCGGTCACCCCTTCTATTTGCCTAAACAACTGCAAAAATAGTCAACACGATTAGTTATGCATGAGTAAAATCACATACAAATAAAATAATTTTCAGTTTGAATCACCACACTGGTCACCAGCTATCGCTGCGATTCTACCTAGATTTCAAAGGTTTTCTGCTGAAAAACTACTAAAACCCATAATATTCAGGGATACATGGTTTCAGCATGATTTGTGGCCACCCTTACTGCCTATGGTGCCATACCCCTTATGCCATCCTGTCATGCACCCTGTGCGTATGTGCTCGCCATGGGTATCATGCTAGTCATGATAATGGACAATCAGCTGCATTGCCTTTATTCTAGGCCAAGTTCACCAATTTTAAATGTACACCCCTCAGCATTAATTTATCTACACCTCATTGTTTGAATCATTAATTTATCGACACCTCATTTTTTTGAATATCTTGTGAACAAATTGACCAAATTTGATCGGGTTTAGATTGCAGTTTGTTCCCCAAGGACAAAATATTCTCATGCGGCCCTTTCGCTTTCACGGGAAAGATCCAGGTACAGTACAAGCACAGCTTTGAACGTCCCCCGTCGCCCCGGGTGCAAGTCCGCCGGTCATGTATTTTGAAGATTCCATTCAGTATTAATGGCACAATCACAGTTTCTGTGATTCGGCTTTTGGGCCCCCTGGTGGCAAAGTGGAAAATCATATTTGGTCGATTCTTTGACGCCACACACCGTTGGCCCATGATACATCTCTCCACAAAATATCAACCCAAAATTTTCAGTCGTTCAGAAGTTACAGAGCGAAAGGGAACTTTTGTGGATTTTACAAAGTGCCCCCTACAGGGCTGAAAAATCAATTAAACTTAAAATCCTATGATATATTATGTACCCTTGCTAGCTGAGCCTACCATAAAACTCTGATGAAATTCCATTAAGTATTAAAGGCAAAATCACAGTTTTTGTGTTTCGGCTTTTGCCCCCTGGTGGCAAAGTGGATAATCAGATTTGGCCGATTCTTTCACGTGACAAACCTTTGGCCCATGGTACTTCCCCCACCAAATATCAACCCAAAATTTTCAGTCGTTCAGAAGTTACAGAGAGGAAGGGAACTTATGTGGTTTTTGCAAAGCGCCCCCTACAGGGCTGAAAAATGAATTAAATTGAAAACCCGTACGATATGTTATGTACCCTTGCTAGATGAGCCTACCATAAAAATTTCGTGAAATTCCATTCAGTATTAAAGGCGTAATCGCAGTTTTTGTGTTTTGGCTTTCGGCCCCCTGGTGGCAAAGTGGAGAATCGGATTTGGCCAATTCTTTCACGCGACACACCTTTGGCCCGTGATACATCCCTCCACCAAATATGAATCCAAAATCTTCAGTCGTTCTTAAGTTATAGAGCGGAAGGGACTAGTAGCGGCGAGCGGCGAGCGGCATAGGCGCGTGGACGGCCGGTATTTTCAAGTCCCCCTCCGAGGGCTCCGGGGGACAATAAGATTCAGACTCACCAGCTTCGGGCAGCACACGAAGACCAGCACTTTTGTTCAGCAATTTTGAAATATTTCGAGCAGCATGCTATTGCTTTGAGAGATAACGTAGGTGTTCTCACCTGGCCAGCCCCCCCCCCCCGCCCTTTTTGAATGAGTACCATTAAATTGCTCTGCATCTTAAAGTGAACCATCCGTCTCACTGTTCGAAGATTGCCAAGTGATATACTACCCTGGGAAAGGTTATATCAGCGAGGAATGTAGGAGCGAGCACCTCATGCAGTGAGATGGCCCCTCTGAGAGCCTCTCGCTGAGATGGCCCCTTTGAGAGCCTCGCCCTTGCAACAAAGATTGTCACCTTCGTGCAGGAGTTAGTGGATGTGTATCATGTGACAACTGTAGTTGTGCACTCCTCCTTTCCACTACCAGGGAAGTTTTTCTTGAGGTACATATATTTTCTTTGGTTTTATTTCAAAAGTGGTCATTGCAAAACCAGTGTGGTAAAACTGTCTTCAGACAAACAAACAGGTACTGTGTGTTAAGGAAAGTAGTCAGTCAGTACAGAATATTACTCCTCAAACATTCCAGCGAGGATCAGTGTTCCCCACAGCTTTTTGTTGAGTTAATGGTGTTCGATCTACAGGGTTTTTGTGCAGTAGAACAATTCAAATTTAATAAAACTTTGAAGTAATGGATTGTTGCCTGGAAAATAAACATCTGCTAATAATTTTTTACAGGGAACATTGAAAAACCTGTCGATAAATTCAAGAAAGCCAGGCAAGCCCTTTTAAAGACCACACTGGAGCTTGACGAGGAAAGTGTGCCAACGTTTGAACCGTTGCTGCTGTTGGAATTGCCGGCCATGCCTGAAGACCTGCCGGACATGCCTGAAGACCTGCCAGTGGACCTGTCTGTAGACTTGACGATCCCAACGGTGCAGCCTTGTCCTCAGCCAGCCTCACCCAAAACGACGAGCACGCCTGATGTGGTGTACGGTAAAAAAGGCACTGGTAAAAAAGGCACCGGTAAAAAAGGCACGGTAAAAAAGGCACTGGTAAAAAAGGCACCGGTAAAATAGGCACTGGTAAATAAGGCACTGGTAAAAAAGGCACCGGTAAAAAAGGCACATAAAAATCACCGGGTAGGTAAAAAAGGCACTACTGGTTTTTTGGACTCCTTGTGCTCTTTAAAGCCAGTTTCCCCGAAATGAAAAAAATTGATTTGGACTTAGTCACTTTTTGCAAGGCGTACTGGTATTTGCAACAGAATTGTTGAACTAAGATATACTTTTTTCCCCGAATTCGGCATTTTCTTCAGAAGACTTATTTGTGAGTATTGAGTAGCCTACATCTGGGAGCTACATGTAAGCCCCCCTCCCTCACTAGTTAGACCAGAAATTATGAATTTAGACATCTTCCAATCTTCTTTACCCACCGGCAGCCACGAATAACCACACCCAATTCAAGGGGGAGAGCTAATTCTTTGGTGTCCTTGCTTAAAAGATGGAGGTAAAACCTTAAAAGGTAGGCCTACTGAGAAAGGCGCCCAGAATAGAACTGAAAAGGCCTACAAAAGGAGCGGCAAAAATGCAACCTTACAAACCCCTTCAATGTCGGACCATGGAGGTATAATAAAGATCTTTATTCTATACCTCCATGGTCGGACCAACTGGGAAATGGACAGAAATCTGCCATAAATGAAACATGATTCCCTATTCCACCACCTCGTACAGTTTTCTGACAAGTGTGCCTTTTTTACCTACCCAGTGATTTTTATGTGCCTTTTTTACCGGTGCCTTTTTTACCAGTGCCTATTTTACCAGTGCCTTTTTTACCTGTGCCTTTTTTACCGTGCCTTTTTTACCGGTGCCTTTTTTACCAGTGCCTTTTTTACCTGGATTCGCCTGATGTTAGCATGGCCAAAAGTGCACTGCAGCTGCTAATCGCACCACTGCCGTTCAAGGGGAGGAACCGTTGACACGTATCTCATTTGAAGTCCCTGCCACGCCTCCTTTGAATTCCAAAGGACACCGGACAATGGCGATGAAGCAGCTTCGGAACAGACAAGAAGGTGGTGAATGCAGCAGTTGCACGAGATTAAAGCAGGAGTTATCTGCGATTAAAGATGAAAGAGATATGCTGGTATCTGGTAAGTTAGTTTTCATAGATTTTTTCCCTGGTAGTTTTTGATGACCTATACATGTAAAAACTTAATCCTGATAATCCTCTGCAAGAAGTATCCCATAATTTTTCGGTGCCAAGGTACCTTTAAGTAGCATGTCTAAGTTGAGCTCTGTATTATGAAAAATAGGGCCAATGGCACTGTGCCCGCTTGGCTTTTTAGCACAGTGGTGTAAAGCATAAGCCATATCAGAATCCCATACAAGCCATCTTTGACAATATCTGTGACCAAAGCATACATAGCAGATTTTGTGAGTTTGGTTTTGGCCTCCTGGTGGCAAAGTCAAGAATTAGATGTCACCAAAATGTCGTCAGGAAGTCACCACAACCTAGAGGTAAATACATACAAAGGTTCAATACAATAGCTCAAACGATTATCAAAATATAGCCCTTTTAAGTTTTTCACAAAACGCCCCCTACCTACCAAAATAGGAATCGCATCGCACCCAAAATCGAACTTGACCTAGATTTTTTTGTCATACACACCTGTATGCAATATGAAAAAGATCCTTCAAAAACTGAAGGCGCTATCCATCTGACAAGGAAAAATTTGATATTTTCATTTTGGCCCCCTAGTGGCAAAGTCAAGAATCAGATTGCGCCGAAACTTCGTGTGCAAGTCACCACGAACTAGAGGTACATACATACAAAGTTTCATCGCGATAGCTCAAGCCATTCTCAAAATACAGGCCTTTGAATTTTTTCACAAAACGCCCCCTACTGGCCAAAGTAGGAATCGCATCGCACCCAAAATCGAACTTGACCTAGATTTTGTGGTCATGCACACCCATATGCAATATGAAAATGATCCGTCAAAAACTGAAGGCGCTATCCATCTGACAAGGGAAAAGTTTACGGACACACGCACGCACGCACGCACGACAGACCACCACTAAAAGCGCCAAGCACAGCATAAGCCCTTTTGGCCTATGGGCCAAGCGGGCTAAAAAGTATTGTTCACTTTTTTTTCAGAAAACAGCCAATTGAAATTACAGTTGCAGAGTGCTTTAGCAAGGGCTGCAACTTGCAACTTGCAAGTGCAAGTGACTGGTGAAAAATACGCTCTTTTAAAGCACCACTGGCAGCCGCTGGAGTCACAAGAGTTTCCGTAAGTTTGGGTGAATGGGAAGACCAGGAGCTTCAATACAAAGTGGTTACAGCAACATAAGTGGATGGTATATAGTGAACATTTGGACGGTGTCTTTTGTATTGCTTGTGCCCTTTTCTGTACAAATCGCGGAAATAAGGGTGCATTTGTGAACTTTCCGGTCACTAACTGGCAAAAGAAATCTGACAAATGTGAAAAGCATGAAAAAGTGGACTATCACAATCAGGCAATGGAAATAGCGGACTCTTTGCATGCACTGTTGAGACCCCAAGTTCTACTGTCCCAGTCATGATGGACAGGAAACGTGCCGAAAATATCGAACGAAACCGACAAATCTTACGATATGTGGCTGGTCACGCTCTTCTATACTGTGCAAGACAAGGCATCGGAATTCAGCCAGACAAGAAGAACATGAATGACATTGATGTCTTCTTCCTTTGCAGTCGTATGCTGGTCATAACTTCAGGAATATTCATGAATCTAGCAGACACTGAGGCCCGTATGCACCAGTTCAGGCTAAGTTTTATCTTAACTCCAGCTAAGCTGATCTTTAACTAGGTACTGGCAGCGCGTCACAATTCACGGCAGAAACAATAGTGATTAGTGCAATTCATCAAAAGTCAGCCTGCCGAAAATTCCCCTCGGATCATCCCTCGCCTTCAAATCCCCTTGTATTTGGTATGAGAATAAAATTCAGGTTTTAAGCTTTCCAATGACATTCATTTCAAATGAATATTTCGAAAATAAATATATCTACGCTTGGTTGAAAGATACGTGATTTCTCCCCCGCGCTGCTCATCACCCTCACCAAGTCAGCGTTCTCACAACGCAATCGCGCTAGCATGACCCTTGGGTTCTTGGAAATGACCTTTGCGGAATGGGGCAACTTCAATAATGATGAGGACACATGGCTGAGAGTACTCAGTGGATTCCATGCTCCAGTTTCGTATAAAAAACTTAAAATTCCCATTTCTACAAATTTTTCAAAAAATTCGATAAATGTGACTATGCGTGTTTAACGGGACACAGTTCGTTTATTGTTCAAAATATCCCCAATAAAGTATGTATCAAAATAAAGTACTGGATCGTCTTTTTATTTTCGAATCGATGGCTGTACAGTTCGTAGCTCCGCCTGGTTCCGCAACCACTTCATCTCGACCCCCCGCAGCGTTTAGTGTCGAGTCAACAATCATGGCGGACACCGATGACGCCGTCGGTTTCCGTGGCGACTGGAGTGGCATTTCTGCAGAAATATGTGTTGAAATCGGTAAGTTAAGTCACAAAACTAAGTCAAAAGATGTAAAGTATATTTAGTCATGGACAGATGGTGTTTATTCGAAGGATATTGCGTCAGTTACCGTAAAATATTGTCGTGAAGTGGTCAGTAAAAATTCAACTACGATGAAAATTTCATTCTGAACGCAGCCTCTAAAAGTTGAACAAATTACACTATTCAGACAGAGAGTTTTCCAGAAATCATATAATTGATGGGATTATAGAGCAATAGTTGCCGTAATTATTTATCACGGGAACTTAACTATGCAGATTAAGGCCGATGATTGGGGATTTTGATGAGTGTATTTCTCGGATGTTTTCCTGGCTCCGTAATGGCGGCCTCCATTTGCTAAACCGGAAGTGATTTCTACGGACGTTTTCTTCAAAAAAGCATAGAAATTCAACACTGTTATGGAGTTTGAAGTAGCTAAGAACATCCTTACGTATATTAGGTACCATTTTAGTAAGGTTTAGCCTGATTCTACGTGATTTTGATGCCGTGTTTGAACAAAAACGTAACTACACGTCCTGTATACGTATATCAGGCCTACATACATGTACTGATGTACATGTATGCAGTGCAGGCTCTGTGCAGGCACTGAGGCGTCAAGCTTGGGTGTTTTGGAGTCTGTGTATGAAACTTCCTAGGGTTTCTGTCATCGAATTACTATTGGCCCTGAATATATTGTGTGTCATTTGTGTGCCGTGGCAGTAATTTGTAAAAATTTTTGATGACTTCTGATTTTATTTCAGAAAATGAAGACTATGCAACACTGCGTAGGTTTTTAGAGGCCCGTGGTCGTGGTAGGCGTCCAGGACTAACGGTAAAGTCGAAAAATATTTCGATGCTACAGCTGCACCGTCTAAAACATGTCTGCGTGAACGTGACTTGGGATGATGTGTGTGAGCTTTTGCTGAAGATTTTTCCATTATCCATGTGGCACTGCAGGAGAAAGGTACTCTGTGGAATATTCCGACAGTTTGAAAAACTTTTACAGGCAAATGGTGACGAAATGGAACGAAAGAAATTTTATGAAACTGACTTTGATTTCAACAAGTGTGGTTCGTTCTTAGCCAATATTGGGATAGGGTATAGTCATCTTTCAGACACGATAGAGATGGAAGAAGTTGTAACTGCAAATGGTGATCAGCTGGTTGTGCGTAATGGTGTCGTCGTCGATCTAATTCAGGTTGGTAACTCCGGCAAAATTAACTCTCCACGACTGAGTGTGATCCATTGGATAGAAACACTTCTGACTTGTAAATGTGATCCACATAAAACAAAACTCTTCATCAAGGATTTTTACAGGAACTACAACAACTTGTTACGGAATAAACACCGCCGCCCTGAGAGTGTGCAGAACTTTTTGACTGAGACTTTCGTGCTCCCTCCATCTTGTCTACTTGGCTTGCCCCCTCAGGCAGATCATTGTTCTAATGAAGTAACTCCACCCTCAAGTCTGGATCATGGGCTTCATGCTAAAGCAGATCGTATAGGACCAGCAGGAGGTGATTCTGTTGATGGTATTACAGTGTCTGTCGGTGATGATGAAGTCCCGGGACCAGTTGATGTCACTGATTGTGTGTCTTCCGCTGCAGCTCACCCCCTCTCATCATCTGAAAGAGAAAATCATGCTAATCTTAAGAAGAAATTAGGAGAAATGGGTATGGAGTTAAAAAAGAACCGCATTCTTGTTGGAAATTTGGAAAAGGAAAATCAGGACACTACATCAAAATATGATGCTGTACAAAGTCTTATTGGAGCCAAAAACTCTATCATTCGAAAGATGCATCAGCGGCAGTCTGAGCTGGAAAACAACAGCGAGAAACTAACTTGTGAACTTCAGTGTTTAAAGAGTGAACTTAATAAAACAAAACAAAAACTACAGGAATCTGAAAATGAATGTAGCTCTATCAGGGAGAAAAACTACTACAGAAGGTTGCAGAGACGTGAAGCAACAATAATTCTGAATGAAGTTGAGCTTGAGAAGCACAAATCCGGTGGCTGTGATGCGCGCATTGATGCTTTGAGTCAGCAGATAAAATCACTTCAGAGCACAGTTTCAAAGAAAAATAGTATGATAGCTCTTTTACGGGCAGAGGTTGGTAAACTTAGTGAGGAAAATGAGGAGATGCATGTCGTCAGTGATCAGTTACAGACCAAGTTGGATGATCTTGAAAAATGCCATGTTGAGACACGTTCTGTTGGCAACAAATTCTCCAGTGATGTAATTAAAACTGTGATACAGTTAATTGGTGAGGCTGAAGTTCCTGCAGGAAAATGCAGTCAGATTATCAACATAGTCTCACAGAATATGCATCATACCAGTATTCCCTTACAGGACTTGCCGTCGTTGAGAACTTCACTTAGATTTGCAGACAGGGGCCACGTATTAGCTAAATATCATATTGCAGAATCTCTTGCAAATGCTCAGCATTTTGACATTCACAGTGATGGAACCACTAAAGATCATGCAGGTTACATTGGACATCAGGTCACTCTGGGTTCTGGAAAATCTTTGAGCACAGGATTTACAAATGTTTTCAGAGAGGATACCGTAACTCTTGTAGAAATGGCAACCACTTTATTGCAGGAACTTATTGATATTTATGATACTGAGGATGCAGAGAGGCAATATCATTCCCTCTTGAGAAAGATGGTTGGTCTAATGAGTGACAGAGCAAGCGTAATGAAATCATTCAATAGGGCTTTTGATGAACGCAGGAAGGAAATCTTACAGACTGATCAGTCTTTGGAGTTTCTACACTGTAATGCGCATTTCTTACTTGGCCTAAGCAGTGTTTCGGACAAAGTCATTAAGGAGATCTGTGGGGAAATTGGTGAAAAATTTGGCAGAGACAAATCCTCATCTTTTAAGCATTTTAGTGGAGCAGCAGAAACTTGCGCATCTAGGTATATTAGGCTAACCTGTGACTCAGTTGGACCAAGAGGGGACGAAAAAAGTGGTTGCAAAGACTCGTGGAATGCTTTCTGTCAGTTGCTGGGCAAGAAGTCATGGATCACCAGTTTCAGATCGAACCGTTTCAATAATTTCTTTCAAGCAGCAGCTAGTATCCATTACCATCGTAGTGACATTCGTAAATTTTTCACTGACTACCACACTGACAATAATTTGAAATTAAAAAGTGTTCTGCTTGATGCAGAAAGTGATGAAATTGACTGTTTTCTTACGGCATTGGGCATACTCTACCATAAGATAACTGGTCCGTACTGGTGCCTAGTTAGAAGTGACACTCATTACCTAGATTTCTACCGTTACATTGAAAAGATGTACACTGCTTTGAAAACGTGGTCTGAAGATTCGAGAACCCTATTACAGGAGGAAGAGGTTTTGTTTGAGGAGTTCAGTGTGTCTGATGAACCTGTGAAATACCTGTACTCTGCTATCCCAGAACCGTCACATGAGAAGCTTACTGTCAAATCAATACTGGAAAAACTGGCTAGAGGATTTGTTACTGTCACTGAGAGACAACTGCAAGATTTCCTCCCAGGGGGTCGGTATCATGACATAACTGATCAAGCAATGAGAGACAAGATGGCTCATTGTAAGCTGCACAATCTTCTTGGAGAAGCTTGTTTTGGTGATCTAGACTTCAGCCTTTTTAAACGTAGGAATGCCAGTCTTCATCACCACAGCACAGTGAACATGATGAAGCGCAATCAAACAATGACAGCCTGGTTCCTGCAAATGCCAAAGGACGAACAAGAGAGACTTCTGACTCACTCTGCAAAAAAAGCAGAAGAACTACGCAAAAAACATAATCAGGCACAAAAGGAAACCATCAGAAAATGCCAGGAGGTCCTCATCACAAAAAAGAAAGAAAAAGAACAGAAAGCCCAGAAAAAGGAAACGGAAAAGCGAAAACTAACTGAGGATGTGAAAAAACATGGCGGTCCATGTACGCAGCCAAAGGATGTCGACAACCTAATGGATTCCATCTCTCAAGAAACCAAGAAATACCAGTCTGAAATTCTACGTCTGGAAATCCAGTACCAGAAGCGTGTCCTCGGAGTAAGTGACAAGTCCTTGAAATCCAGTGGGCTGACACCAACTGAGATGGCCAGGAGACTGAGGACTTATCTTCTTAGTAAAGGTAAGTCAAAGCTAAAATGCCATGCTTGCAAGTCAGGTCGCTCAAGTCGACAGATAAATAGTTAGCAGGTACATGTAAATGAATAATTTTTTTTATCTCACCTTCTTTCACTTTTTCAGCTTCATCACACGATTCTTCTGAAGAGGAACTGCAGGACGACGTTGCTGTACTTGGCACCCTGAACGACACTGAGATGTCTGACCTGGGAGTAGCTGTCCTACCTGGGGGCAATCTGAAGAAAAAAGCAGGTAAACAGGGTGGCTCTTTCATTTTACCTTCACAAGTAATTTTAAATGGTCAACTTCTTATCAATCTATTCTTCATAAATTGTTCTTTCTTCCAGGCAAAAGAAGAAAGACACCTGACACTAGTGATGATGACAGCGAGTTCGACTCGGAGTCTGACACCGACATTAGCGCATTTGATTTTCATGGTGACAGTGATGACAGTTCTAAATCAGGTACTCAGGGCATTCTTAAATAACATTTGTTTGTCATTTCATTTTCAGCACAGATATTACATGGGTAGACAGTTTAATTGATTTCAAAAGTGTGTCCAGTAAACAGGCATTTTTAGCTTCACATTCATAAACTTACCTCTCTTCTTCTGTTATTCTAGTCCAAACTGCTGAGCTGGGCTCGAGAGGTGACTGTATCTGTATCTTTCTTGTTCCCGAGGTTCGCCAATGTTATAACTTTGTTTTTCCAGATGAAATACCGGCAAAGACTGCCAGAAAAGAATTCAAATTCACCAAGACAGGGGAGTGGGTTGGTGTCTTCTATACCAGTAAAGATTCTGATGAACCATATTTTGTGATAGGAGAAGTGCTTGAAGTGTTCAATAATGAGGAGGCCAGTGTCAATTACTTAGAGCAATGCAGAGTGAAGGAAACACTATTTAAATTTCCGGATTCTTCTGACTTGGACGCGAGAGTTATGAGTAAATTTGTGTTTGCTTGGGATATTTCAGTAACCACAACCAATGGGAGAATTTGGACAGTCAAGGAGATAAAAACAATCAAGAAAGATTTCAGACAGTATTTGAAATTGTATTATTAGGAACATTGTTGATGTTTTTGCAGGGAAGTTGTGCATCTCCTGAATTTGACTTACTTACTGCAGTCCGCCTAAAAGTGCTGAGTCAGCAAGTTTTTAATGAAGCTCTGGAATCAATTTTAAGGTCTTGTTACAGAAAAATGTAGATAATTTGAGACAAGTTAGATGAGATTAATGAATTTATTTAGTCTGCAAACCATATACACCCATCAGAGTGGAGATTTGTGTGTATGAACTTTGAACCGGTCTGTCGAATTATTGGCTTTGTTGAAAAATTTGTGATATTCATGTGGTTACTGTTAAAAAACTATTCAGAGTATCAAAAAATGGTCACTTTTAATGGATTCTTCAGGTCAAATTACCCATAGGGGCCAATTTTCATTGGTTTGAGGTAGAAAATGTGTATATGACAAGAATTTGAAAATCATTAAATTTCGACAATTTTGACAGGAAAGTGCCGTGGTGAAAATTGGCGGTGGGGGCATTTTTGAGGGCCCATATCTTCGTGTTAAACATTACAGAAGCTCTGAAAAAAATTAGGCTGACAGTTTTCAG
>NMRB01003032.1:67120-79119 GCA_002633025.1 Notospermus geniculatus
CGCTACTGGTGCTGCCACCTTCACGAAGGAATAAAACTAGTTTGCCGACCACTGTTTGTAAACAAACTGGTTTGTTTACAACTTGGACGTCGAACTCCTTTAAACTTGACTCAAAACTTTCCCATTTTTCCATTACAGATTTATAGATACAGCAGATGAGCATCGTGGAAGCCTCGGTTCACACATGTCACGTGCCTTCACTCTTTATAGTGTATCCCATACAATGAGGGGAAACACTGGGAAACAGGAACAATGTGACACGTTACACCTGTCAACAGCCACGATGTCCGCTCTAATATCGCGGAACAGTAGCATGTCATCGGTGGCGGCGCATCTTCAATGGGGTGTCTTTCATCAGGTATGACATTCTCATAACAGAGAAATAGGTTATGTCATGTAAGGTGGATCAGGGAGCTTGTAATACATGTATGAGTAAAACAATGACCGTGACCACGTGACCCCAATTTTGCCGACACTTTCCGTCATGTCTGTCTTTCCTTTGTTCGAGAGGTGTTGTAATCTCATAAGGTGATCTCTCCCTGCCTCTAGGGCAGTAGTATTTGTTCATGGCATTGGGGGTGCTATTGAGTATTGTATTTATGTAAATATGTAAAATTGAATAATGTGTGGGCTTATATATAATATAGAAGTTTACACTGTTCATATGTATACAATGTATCATCATAATCTCACTGACAAATAAAGTTGGTGAGTTTCCTAAAAATACGTTTTCCTGATTATTTCTGGGCCTACTACATCTTCTCGACGTTCCGTCCGTGTTGCACTGCGTCAAGGACGTCATCACGCGACATGTTGCTCTGTTTTTACGTCTTACCCTCCGCAGCGCCGCCTGTCGGTATAAAAAATTGCGCGGGTTCCTCATTGTCCAAGCATCAAAAACGATACCATCACAGAAGGAAAACATTGCTCACGTTCATGGAGAGAAACATACGGTGGCTGGGAAAGGACATGGTAATTTTTTTTTCAAATTTTGATTCCCCCGAGTTTATTTTTTTTTATCTCGGGGCACTGACTTTTATTTTTTTTTCTTCAAATTTTGATTCCCCGAATTTATTTTTTTTTATCTCGAGGCCAAAAAGTCAGGGCCTCGAGATAGAAAAAATAAACTCGGGGAATCAAAGTTTGAAAAAAAAGTCAGGGCCTCGAAATCAAAAGTCAGGGCCCTGAGATAAAAAGTCAGGGGCCCGAGATAAAAAGTCAGGGCCTCGAGATAAAAAAAAATAAATTCGGGGATTCAAAAGTTGAAAAAAAGTCAGGGCCTCGAAATCAAAAGTCAGGGCCCTGAGATAAAAAGTCAGGGCCCCGAGATAAAAAGTCAGGGCCTCGAGATAAAAAAAAATAAACTCAGGGATTCAAAATTTGAAGAAAAAAAATACCATGTCCTTTCCCAGCCACCGTAGAAACATAACACGCATGTCGTGACAGATTCATATCGATCCCTCGCGGCTTTGACGATAATTGACAGGCCACATGATGATATATGACACTAATTGGTACCAATTAGATTTGCAGCGGGCGGATGTATCGTTGTTGATGTTTTACCAGGAAGGATAAGCCCAAAGTCCCAATATTAGGACAAAAAGAGGCGTGTTTGCTCATCAACCATAGTCTGGACAAGTCGGCCTAGCATTACCACGTTGATGGTTGGTTCATACCTTCGAAGAGGGAGTGACGGAGAGCGGGCGCCATCCGGTATCCCCCGGAACGCGACGAGTCGAAAACCTGTAAATTACCACCACTTGGAGGCGCTGCGATCGGTTGTACCTCTTGAGTTAAAACAAGAGGCGCGAAGACACGCGGGCACGTGGACGAAATTAACTGATCAAATTTCTCGAATTTATGCCAAAAATTGGAAAAAACAACTTCAAAAAGCGTTTGATAGGCGACCTTAGCTTTAGCTCGGGGATGACGCCTAACAGTAAGAAACATTTCAGTGAAGAGCAAGCCAGTATGAATGAAATAAAACCGGGTCAGCCACACCCAAATCCTGACGCCGGCCATATTGATCGCCCTACAGAGGGTAGTGCATCGTCCAGTGCATCTCCCAATGCATCGCTGCACGCAGCGTCTAGTGTAGAATTAGTGAGAAAGTGATCCAGGACTTAAAGCCAGCGCTAGCCAAATGATTGATGATGGCTTAGCGAAAGCCCTAGATAAACTTTGCGAGGAAAAGTTGATGCCTGTCCTGACGCAGATTATTGAAAAGAAAGTTGATGAAAAATGCCAGCAGCTGCTTTCGTTGGTACGACTGAACGGTTTCAGCCATGATCGGTTGGAACAGCATTCTCGTAGGGAGAACATCCGTTTGCATAATTTACAAGAGTCTGAAAATGAATCGGTTGATGATCTCAAAGCAACCATGATGAATATTGGTACAGCTATGGAAGTCAAAATAGACGGGAATGACATTCTGGGTATCCATAGATTGGGAAAGAGGTCGACGAAGCCTAGACCAATGACATTCTGGGTATCCATAGATTGGGAAAGAGGTCGACGAAGCCTAGGCCAGTGATTTGCAAGTTTGCAAGACGAGACATGAAAGAATCTATCATGAGAAAGAAGAAGTCACTGAAAGGGAATGCTGTGTATAAAAACATTTTCATTTCTGAAGATCTCACTTCGATGAGAGCTAGTCTGTTCCGCTATATCAAAGACAAGAAACTAGCAAAGTAAGTGTACACTGTGCAAGGCAAGATTGTCTGTGTCAAAGATGTGAACGAAAATGGTAAAGTTGTTGAAAGAAGGGTGTTTGTGGAAAATGCTGACGACTTGTTCAAACTTGGGGTCAATGACATTGATTATGAATACCTTGGTGTGCCTGTCCTGAAGCATGTAGAATAGGAGCGCGAAGGTGGCCATTCTTCTCTGCTGCATGAAGACGCTTCCAATAAGCAATTTCATTTGAATCATTGTATCTCAGTTGATCATTGTTATTCTAAACCTGATAAAAATTATCTCAGAATTTGTTCTTTGAATGTCTGTGGTTTGAACACGAAATGTAAATTCAGTGATTTTCATGAGTTCTTGGAAAATTATGATATAATATGTTTATTTCAAGAAAGCAAACGTTCTAAACGCGATATCACACTTACTGAATTCGATGATTTTGAGGCATTTCACAAAATAAGAAAAGATGGCAGAGGTGGTGGTTTGTCTGTTCTTATTAGAAAATCTCTCCGTGAAAGCAAATCCGCTGAAGTATTTGAGACTGACAATAATCATGTGATCAGCAAAGATCTCTTGAATATAGAGAAAAATGTATTCATTGGTAATGTGTATTTTCCTCCAGAAGGTTCAAGATATGCAGATATCGAGCATTTTATCGAAATAGAAAGTGACTGGGTAAACACAATCGGTGTGAAAGATGATGCTGACTTGTTACTACACTCTTAGCCGAAAAGGTTCTTTGCTGCCACACCAGGAGAACCCTCTGATTTAAGAACCCTCAGGTTGTTTAAGAACCCCCAGAGGTTCCAGATAGAACCTTCTCCTCAGAAAAGGGTTCTAACTGGAACCTTCATGGGTTCTTTAGCGACCGAAAGGTTCCATATGGAACCCTTTCGGGTTCTTTACAGAAGGTTCTATATAGAACCCTGGGGTTCCCCTGGTGAACCCCTAAAGAACCTTTTTGGCTAAGAGTGTAAGTGGGGATTTCAACTCCCACACAGGTTGTTTAAATGATATGGTAGAGTTAGACAAGTATGTATTTGATGAGAATTTCATTGACAATCAAGATGACATATGGTATTCTTATGACTATTTGAGAGCCCTTGGGTTTGATCTAGAAAGACACAGCTCTTGTAAACAACGAGTCAATAACTTCGGTACCAGACTGATTGAACCTTGAGTCTGTTCTAGAGTTTCGGATTGTAAAGTTCCAGCCTGAAGAAGACCCCGGTTGGGGTCGAAAATTCGCAAACACTCTGGAAATTGCCTTTTTATTTATCAGACTGATTGAAATGTGTAAGAATTTAAATTTGCTGATAGCAAATGGTAGATTGGGTAAAGACTGCGGTGTAGGTGAGTGCACATGGAAGGAGGTAGCACTTGATGATTATGTTTTAGCCAGCACAAGACTGTTTCCTTTATTCAACAGTTTCAGTATTTGTGAATTTAACCCGTTATTTTCAGATGGTCATTCCGCTATTTAGTTTTCCTTGTCAGCTCACAACTTTGTTAAAGGAGCACGGTATTGCCACTTTTTCTCGCCAGCCGGCGCCATCATGCCACTCTCCAACCCAGGGGCTAACTACGTGTCGGCGAATTGACCCGATTTCCTACGTACATTTTGTAATGCACTTTTGTAGTTCGTCTTACTGCCGCTAGGTGGCTCCCTCTACGTCGGCACTCAAATAACGCATTTGAGATCCAATACCGTGCTCCTTTAAGTCTGAGGTAGCATCTAGCTCAAATCAAGAGTCGACAATAAACAACAAGATGTTCCGTAAATGGAAGCCTGAGAGAAGTGAAACCTACAGTTGAGGTTAGAAGTTTACATACAGTTTGGTGAAAAATATTCAACTCAAATTTTCAAAAGGTTTTATTGTTCTTACAAATACTTTTTTCATGGGGAATTATACTTTAGATGTCTACTTTCTTTTCTTGCTTCATTCATTGATTACAGTTTCTTTATTTCAGAATTATGTAACATAGTTCTTTATTTCCCAGAAATACAGTGGTTCAAAAGTTTACATACACTATACATTAGTACTTGTAGCATTGCCTTTTACTGCCAGAACCTGACTAGGACATCTAGGATAACCATCAACAAGTGTCTCCCAATACTCTTGGGGAATTTGGACCCATTCCTCTTGACGGTAGTTATGTAACTCAGTCAAATTTGTTGGTTTCTTGCTCTGACTCGTCTGTTAAGCTCATCTAAAAAGTTTTCAACTAGATTTTAGTCCGGACTTCACGAAACTCACTCTAAAACCTCCCCCCTGTTGTCTTTAAACCATTTGTTGACTACTTTTGCTCTGTGCTTAGGATTGTTGACTGATTGATTGTTCCAATCAGCCCAAGCTTCAACGATTTGGCAGAGGCCTTGACGTTGTCATCAAGAATCTTGATGTAATCGTCTTTCTTCATGATCCCATTGATCTTCTGGAGTCTTCCCGTGCCGGATGCAGCAAAGCAGCCCCAAAGCATGATGCTAACACCACCATACTCGAAGGTCGGGATGGTGTTCTTTGGGTTGAAGGCCCCGCCCTGTTCACGCCAGACGTACTTCTGGTCATTATGACCAAAAAGTTCCATTTTCATTTCGTCAGACAGCAGAACCTTCCTCCAAAATGCTGATTCTTTGTATTGATGCCCCTTTCCAAACTTCTCTCTTGATTTTTGGTGCCGATCTTTGAGCAGTGGCTTCTTCCTTGCGCGGTACCACTTCAGTCCATGTCGATGCAGAATACGCTTCACCGTAGATCCTGACACACTCAATCCTGCATCTTGGAGATCCTTGCAGAGGTGCTTTTTTGGGTGACCTGTGGTTGATTTTCACATTTGCACTAGTGTCTGTTAGTTTTTGGGGGTCAGTTTCCCGTTTCTTTCGCTCCTTGGCTTGGTCAATGTGGTCCTGAGGTCCTTGTACTTCCTGACGATGGTATAAACGGAAGCCCTGGGTACCCTAAACTGGCTAGCAATGTGGCCTAATGAGGACCCTATCTTGTGAAGATCAACCACACGCTTTCTAAGGTCTTGGCTGTACTGTTTGGATTTTCCCATCTTGTCCTAATAGTTCTGACTGTAGGAAAGGGCGAGACACTATAGAAATGCCTTCTCATATAGCCGCTAGGGGAGGTCCCGAGTTATTACATAACTGATGTGGTGACCAATGACCAGTAAAATGACTGCAAGGTACCAGTCATCAATTTTTCGGAGATTTGAGGTTGTGTTTTTAGAGTTTGACTAGGTGTATGTAAACTTTTGAGCCACTGTATTTCTGAGATCGAACAAATTATGTTACATAATTCTGAAATAAAGAAACTGTAATCAATGAATGTAGCAAGAAAAGAAAGTAGACATCTTAAGTATAATTCCCCATGAAAAAAGTATTTGTAAGAACAATAAAACCTTTTGAAAATTTGAGTTGAATATTTTTTACCAAAGTGTATGTAAACTTCTGACCTCAACTGTATGTTAATAGTCTTGAGGATGAACAGATATTATCAGTGAATGAGAAATTAGATAAATTATTGCAAAAAGACCAATGTAGCAAGGTTGAAGTAAATGAGGTTACAAATTCTGTTAGCGACATCCTGTTATCTGCAGCAAAAATCACTAATCCTCCTCCACGCGAATTTGGTAATGATAGTGGGAGATCGATGCATAGGGTTAGCAAAAACAGACGAAAATGTCAAAGGGCGTGTTCATTCTCATTTGAGACCAAGATTTGTGATCCTTGGGAGAACTAGAAAAGCTATGACTTTGAAAGTTGCAGGGATGATTCTATGGTGAAAATGATCAATATTGGATCAATTGTCAAGTCAATCATAAGTCATTATCTAGAACAAAAGGCTAATCAATGTGATGAGGCCCCGCAAAATGCCATAAAGTCTAAATGTTACTTCAGAAGTGGGTTGTGCTGCTCATTAGAGGTCCTGATCATGCAAGATTTTTCATCATAATTACCAAGAACACCCCAAAAAATGATTTTGAAATTCTTCGCTTAAGAGGGAGTGAGCTATTAATAACCTAGGCCTACTAAAAATAGTGATTCATAACATGAAGTGACTTATGTCATGGCTCTTTTTCTTTGACAATAGGATCGAACTATTTTTTCACTGAGGGGTTATGGTCATCCAGGCTAACCTGGGTTTTGCGCTTAGTTCGCACGGCTCACACCACAAACCCCAGGCCCACTCCAGAAGAAAATCTGTCAGGAATGCTGTTCGCTGCTCTTGTGGTGCACCCCCACTGCAAATTACAACATGATCGTTTTTCAAATTGATAAAAGTTGTTGTCAAGAAGAAACTTTCAGCCTAGTATAACTAGATCGCAGGAAAACAAAATTTTTATTTATTGCTCATATCGTCCGGAATGGTTGCTTGATGAAACTGCCCAATCTCGTCCAATCAGATTTGAATTTACATCGCCATACAAGAGCCGGACCCAGAAGTAAACGTTGCTGCACCATACATGCCTTCGGTGTCTGTAACGCAGTCTCTGATTGGCCACCCTGTTGATCTGTGGCGGCTGACACGAATTTCATTGGATTGAATCGGCGGTGTTGGTGTGGAGTAACGGAATGCCATTACCGCCGGTAAATCGGCATATTTATGGTTTGCTTCAATGAAGTAGGCCCTACATTGAATGGTGGCTATTGTACTGAAGTGTTGGTGGTTAGGCTTGAATGAAAAGGCAATTGATGCCTATTATGCACTGTTATATAGACCACTAGCCGTAACCCGTGAAAATCACGGGTTTGAAAAGGCAGTAGAGTGTAGGATTGGTTTTTGTGTTAAGAGTGTATCGCTAATGCCCTAGTCACATTTCCACCGATTCTGCAAAGGATGTGTTTGCGACGCCCGAACGGGCTGAAAAATAGGGAAAATGACGGGTTGCCGGCCGATCGCCCGAGGGCATCTACCGGTGTCCTGAGCTCGGTATCGCGCCGCTAGGGTGATCGGAAGAAAATAACTCGGAGTTATATTCTTGCGGCGAGCACCGGCTGAAACCCAGACACGCCCGTCGGGCTCCGACCAGCCACCCGTCAGCCCCCCGCCAGGCACCGAGTAGATCGGAGACGATTTTTGGCCGTCACCCAGAGCCCAGGGGGGACCGCATAGAAACTCCGCTAGGGATTAGCGGGGTCAGTCGATAGTGAACGGAGCCTTAGCGGAGGTTCTATGCGGCCACCTGTCGATAGTGAGCGCATAGAAACCCCGACAGCTAGCGGTCCGCTAGCAGTACCGATACGGAGGACGCATAGAAATTCGCCAGGCTGTCGGTGACCCTGTCGCCAGGCCAAATCGCTGGAGGATCTAAGAGCACCTCCAGTGAGTCCGCTTGTAATTGTAGAGCACCATTCGTCGACCTGTGGCGCATAAAAGCAGATGCATTTTTTGGTTTTCGTGCAGATTTCTATATCTATCTATATCTATATCATTACCGGCGTCGTAACCCTGTTGGATTTTTGCCGGAGGTATGGAGTCCACGACAGGCTACTGTCCACCTGTGTGGGGTCTTTTACTTGCCCTGGCATAGACACTCAGGTACAAGGGACCACGGCTTTTAGTCCCATCCGACGGACCCTGCATTAATGTTTCACAACTTTTTTGTACATGCCTTCGCCCGGGGTCGAACCCGCGCCGACCCATTGTACAGTTTGGTAGTCGAGCGCGCTAACCACTCGACCACCGGGCTTAGATTTGCCTCACGGTAGAAATTTTCGTCCGAGAATTAACCTGTACGAGGATTTTACTGATGTTGAATTCATGAGAAAATATCGACAGCTAGCGGCCCGCTAGCAGTAGAGGACGCAGAGAAATCCGCCGGCACTGTCGGTGAGAGTAAAATGAGCGAGCTCACCGCATGTCCTTGCCAAGTCGGCAAACTATTACGAAATTCCGAGAGGGGAACAATGGAAATGCCTGTGGGGACCACGACGGCAGCGCGATACGCAAACTTCCAATAGCTTATCGGCGGACTTCACTAGCGGTGTCCTATCGACGGTTCTTTGCGGCCTCCAGAATTACCCCGATACGGTATCGGGCGCCAAGGTCCCGCTAGTGACTAGCGGGCCGTTCACTAGCGGAGTTTCTATGCGGTCCCCCCTGATGTCCTCCGGACACTGGTCGAAGTCCAACAGGTATTCCGCCAGCCACCCACAGGTGCGCGACCGAGTCCCCTCGGATGTCCGGCCGATCTACAAAATCACCCGATTGCCGGACGGACAGCGGACCGCTACCCGCTGGGACATACATGTAGGTGGGGACTGGATGGTATCTGCCAACCATTTTTCAAGTCGTCGGAACAAAATCCGACAGACATCAGCCGATTACTGGCCAGTGTCCCACGGGGGGCGCCCGTCGAAAACCATCTTATTCAAGAATATGTGAAAGATATGTGAGAAAATCCGTCCCAGACCGCAACGTCGCAAAAAACCGCCGATGTCAAGATATCCTCCGGCGGCTATTGCATTTGTGACTCAGTTATTACTTTGTTGATGTTACGTAACGTCGGTCTTTGGTCGATGACGTAAACACCTCGATCGTCTGCCTCGCAGCACATCGTCTGCACGGACTCCTCAGCGTGACGTCATCCTACATGTATGACGTCATAGTTATCGTGACGTCATATTAAACTCTCAAATCCTTGGTAACGACCAAAAACCCGTTAAAACATAATTCTGCGAAGTTTTAATGGAAAAATCGCTTCACTATGCACAAATACATATCAAGAGGAAATCACCTGCCAAATCTCAGCCGAATCGAAGCCTCACAGACGCAGTGCGGCGCCGGACAAAATTCCGGCTTAGCGTATTATAATATAGATGTGCACGTGACGTCATCATTGACGTCATAATTCGCACGTCAGCCATTTTGGACGCCGCGGTTTCATCAACGCCCGACAAATTCTTTGTTATATTCTCGGTCCGCTGCCTTTTAACAAAGCATTTTCTGCCGCTACGTTTTCCCGCTGCGTGAAAACGCAGCGGCAGAAAATGCTTTGTTAAATGGCAGCGGACCAGAATATAACAAAGGATTTGTCGGGCAGTAATGAAACCGCGGCGGGAAAACGCGTCAGTGGGTTCAGGCCTTTATATTGGCATGTCTTTCATCTCCATTCAATTTCTTTGAAAACATCAAGTCACCCAAAACACCTTTATCAGGAATGGGCAAGAAATGACATTATGCAACCATAAAGGCCTGAACCCACTGTCGCGTTTTGCCGCCGCGGTTTCATCACTGCCCGACAAATCCTTTGTTATTTTCTCGGTCCGCTGCCTTTTAACAAAGCATTTTCTGCCGGTGCGTTTTCCCGTTGCGTGAAAACGCGTCAGTGGGTTCGGGCCTTTACACAACGTATAGGCCTATGGCACCTCCAACCCCCACCTAGAGAATAGAATGGTCCTACATTGAGCAACAAAAAGTGATTCTTCTGTCAGTTTCTGGTCATTGAAATGACCCAACGTTAGCCGTGGGTACACTACATAAAATCCCCGGGTTTTTTTGCGGTCACACCTATGAATTGCCGGGCTTCAAGAAACCCGTGTCTGAAAAACGCGGATTTTTCAGACACGGCAATATCGCCGTGCTTTTCGAAATCCCCGTGTGTTCGTTAGTTCTTCGCACGGCGACAGATGGCGCAGCCATTAAGTGACGTCGTTTTCGCGCCTCCGTCAATGTGTGCCAATTCAGAAATGACCGAAGAGTCAATGTTTGCAGCGCAACTGTCGCCGGGCTACTTAACTACAGTGTAGTGGTGTGACCTCTGGCCGGGATTTTCGTACACACGGGTTTGACACGGGTCTGGAAAAACTCGGGTATTTTTATGTAGTGTAACCACGGCTACTATAGCCGTGGTAATACCCGTGTTTTTCCAGACCCGTGTCAATCCCGTGTGTAAGAAAATCCCGGCGAGAGGTCACACTAGCAGTACTTCCACCTATCCGAAATCCCCGGGTTTTTTAGACCCGTGTCTTCCCCGGGCTTTTCAATACATTGCAACTGCATGGCGGCGAGCTCGCCGTGTCTATTAGACATGGAAAAAAATAGGTGTACGCGCAAGAAACCCGTGTTTGACACGGGGTTTTCGATAGGTGGAACTACAGCTACTACTACACTGTAGTTAAGTAGCCCGGCGACAGTTGCGCTGCAAACATTGACTCTTCGGTCATTTCTGAATTGGCACACATTGTCGGTGGTGCAAAAACGACGTCACCTAATGGCTGCGCCATCTGTCGCCGTGCGAAGAACTAACGAACACACGGGGATTTCGAAAAGCACGGTGAGATTGCCGTGTGTCAGAAACCCGCGTTTTTCAGACACGTGTTTCTTGAAGCCCGGCAATTCATAGGTGTGACCGCAAAAAACCCGGGGATTTTATGTACTGTAACCACGGCTTATATTTTTAGGTCAGGGTGATCACGAACAGCCTGATTTGACAATCCCTAAGATGAGAATGAACATGCCCTTTGGTGAACTTGTTAAGAGGTGTGGTCACCAACAAATGAGAAGGAAAATAACATCTTACTTACGTGCTGTAACTCAAATTATTTACTGGTAAATGGTATTTACTGGCCTATACTTATTTGTATGTACAATGTCGGGATAATTCTTACTATCTGCTATGTACCTTGGCCTTCACGGCCTCCGTGTCTCTATTGTAAAACACTGTTCGCACCATGATATACATGTGTTTTACAATATTTTTACTAATAAAATGAGATTAAACTCCCTTGTAATGATTCATGTTGTTGTCATATTTTATTATTACCTGTAATTCTGATTCCTTCAAGCGTCTCCTTACTGAGGCAAAGCCTGTTCCTCTCGTCCTGTGTAAGATTGGGTGTACGCTGTGCCTGTGCTTCCCAATCATCGATGAAGTCACGCAGAAAATCTTCTTCTAGCCACTGAAAAGGAATTGAAAGAGAAATTTTAGTAGATGTACATGTACATTGTCCGTACATAGACGACATTTGGCTGTTCAAATGGATGGGCGCAAAACTGGCTTGACACGTACACCCTTAGTCAAAAGTAAATAGACAGCTACTAAATTCAATATTTCCTAATATAGCAGCGAGGCACAATTTTTCTTTTTATTTCCATTGATAACAATTGCTTTGGCACCTTCTTGGACCAAAATTATCTTGCTGTCGTTTGAACTGATTTTTTGGTGAAAGTTTGAATTTTCATCAAAAAAAAATGATTTTTTATTCGGGATTTGTTGGTGATCGCACCTATGCCATCTTGAAGCACATTTGTTTCTGAGTAGAATCTAGCTTTCGGATCCCATGGATCTGTAGGGGGGACAAA
>NMRB01003033.1:0-13337 GCA_002633025.1 Notospermus geniculatus
CGGGGGGATTTTTTCCTACATTCCTTTTTCTGACCCATGCTGTAGATGGTAGCAGCATCATTTGTTGATATGTTATCATGCAGGGCCCATATTCATAAAACCTTGCTAGCTTAGTTGGCTGCTAGTTGTGTACATTGGCCTGTACAAACTAGGAACTTTAGCAGGCCACTAAGCCTAGCAGAGTTTTATGAATATGGGTCCAGGAGTTTGAGGGAATTTGAAAAAATGAACTGTATGGCCTGAGACACTAACTGCCTGTCTGCTCGTTGCAAATTGTATTGAAGCATATTCTCTTACAGTTGTTTGGTTTAGGCCAAGCTTATCTGGTCATGAATGACTATTTGAAGTCACTTTGTCTGGTGGAAATTTGGTTTTACAGTAAATGTACATGTAGTAGTAATTGGATTGACCTCATGAGTTTACCCATGTGTGAGAGTATTATATTTTTTCTGATCTTTGTGATTCATTATCACTTTTCCTTCCAAGTCAGAAAAACTGACAATCAAATCAACTTCTAAATGTCCATAAATGAAAGTGTTTCGTAATTTAAACATCACATTCCCGCAGGTAATTCCATTTGAGGTGATGAAAGCAATGTATCTCTATAAGTAAAAAGCGCCTCAAATGTGGTCGTCAATCTGCACAGAGTGTAGCGATTCCATTCGATAGAAGCATGATGCAAAGGCCACACTAATTGCTCATTCCCTCGAGAGCTGCCTTAGATGTGTTCACATGGCTAAGCTTTGAGTTTTGGTATCGTTCGTATTCAATTATGACAGCCCATTTGGCTCGCCACAGCTTCTTTTTAACCTTCTATCAAATATTGAGTGCTCTCCTTTGAACTGGAGTATATGGTTGGTTATTTCCCTTTCCCACTGGTTCAACCATTTTGGAATCATAGTCATTGTCCTGGGAGTTGGGGACATCTATTTGTTGTCCTCAATATATACCATTGGCCAACCCAGCTATCCGCAAACAGCCATAAACACTGTCTTCGTGACAACTAACTCGCCAAATATGTACCTTGTTGCCCAGAACCTTTGCTAGCTTGCTCATTTTGACTTCCTGCATGTTGATGCCCGACTGCCTGAGGAATAAGGTTGTGCTGATGCATTAAACATGTTCTGCCGAGCTAAGATGCAGTGACTCTTGAGTGATAATTACTCAAATATTTGATCTGCGGAAGCGTTTAGTCTTCGATGTTTGTTTCGTGATTCTGACTCTTCTGGGAGGAAATTGTACAAAGGACTGAAGCCAAAAATCAACACAAGACAGGCAGGAACTTTTGGCGACTCATGCTAACCTTTTTTGTGAAAGAAAGACCCTATGATGGAGTTATACAACGGTTTCAACATTAAGCCTGCCGCACACTGGAGCTACCTGCTGAGCAAAAAGTCAGTCGATACCGTTTGCTCAGCAGATAGCTCGCGTGTGTGCGCGTATTTTTCGGTGAGTTTTCTGCCTCGAGGCAGAAAACTCAGCAGATAGCTCAGATAGCTCAGCAGATAGCTCCAGTGTGCAGCAGGCTTAAGCCATCAAGTTCCAGGATCATTTCTGCTTCAAGTTATTTTGTAGTAATGCTGCAGTAATGCTGCTATACATGTATGTCAAATAATCCTAAATTTTTTACAGTTATTTTTAGTGTACTATCTTTGGGATGGGCAATACAACTTTCACAATACATAAAAATCTCCCTCTGCGTACATTTTTCTAGTAGCATACCAATAGTGTTCTCAAAAAATCTGCTGGAATGTATTTTTCATGCGTTGTGTACTGTTTATGGGTATAGAAACTGTGCGGGGAATATAGCAAAATGTCAAGGGCTAGCAAGCAAGTCAGTCAGGAGATACTGCTGGAAGTAGGCACGTTTCATATTTCATTGACAGTTGATTGATTCTTCATGCTCATCATTTCCTTTGATGTCTGTGTATACCAGTAGGTTGGAATAGGGGTGGAAATTAACACTGTTTAATCTATGGGGAAATGAACAGTGTTGGGTGGAAAGAAAGCTGCTGGTATTACCAGAAAGCATTCAAATACATGTTAAGTTCATTTTCATAATTTTTATATTTTCTTTATTTCTGTGTTTTTCAGGTAAGAATCTCAGCCCACACGTGTTGTAAGAAAAATGTAGTAAGTATTTTCCTGGGTGTTCAAGCATAGTTCCAAATTGATGTACGATAGATTACAGTACAGGTCACAATTGACATCCCTAAATTCGCGAAAGGTACGCGTAAGTCTCTTGTAACTTACGCAGCAACTCACGAGCTATGTTACGCGTAACTTACGAGGTGAATTACGGGGTGAGTTACGCGAATTTCGCTAGCTACGCAGTGATTTACGAGGCGAGTTACGCGGTTTTGGCGACTTACGCAGTGAGTTACGCGAAACCGAATCCGTGAGTTATGCGTAAGTTACTCGTAACTTACGAGTAACATACGCGAAGCCGTAGGGATGTCAATTGTGACCTGTACTGTAGCTCTACCCCACTGTACTTAAAATGTGTGACAGTTTGGTTTGAGGGTGAGTGAAGATTGGGTGCGCCACAGTGAAGATAACTGAATGCCTTTAAATGGCCTGTGAATGTGGTGCAATGCACCAGATGCCCATCATTTTGTTAAGTCATCGATCTGCCCTGCATTTCATAGCATTTATGGATGATTTATACCCTTGTACTTCATCTTCAATTTCCTGCAAGTCGGATTATAGCCTTGTCGATGTTTCTGGCCGTGGAACGGCAGCAAATCCTGTCACTTGAGATAGTCGGTGATCTCTTGACCAGCTTCTGGTGATAATAATACTCGCACAGTTTTGATGAAACCCGGCAACTGCCATCTCTGATATATCCCCATCGGATGAGTCAGTCAGATATATGAGTGAAGCTGTCAATAGATTCCTATTATTGCGTTTCAAAGAGGAGGTGAGAGTGCAAAATTGACGTGTAATGCCATAGAAATCTCTCTTGGGTTTTGACTTACATGTAACATGATATGAAAATGAAGGTTTTATAAATATTCCGATTATAAAGTTATCAGTTTTATATCCTTGGGGAAAATCATATGGTTGTCAAATTGAATTAAACTGGAAAGTAACACTTTGATAGGTGCTGACCCGGCACTTTTTGCTTCCTTTTATGTTTAGAAATGCAACTGTTATGAACATATTGTCATATATCCTTACTAATAATTTGCTGTTAATCAAATGTTGCAATTGAACACACAAGCAATGCTAAAAATTGTTGGATTGTGTGAAATATGACTGATGGGAAACAATAATGTTGGCAGATGACAATTTTGGAAGATGATGGATTTTCATCGTGTGAGAGTAATACGAGTGAATAGGAAAATATGCTTACATGACGAAATTCTTTTTTGTAGCAACTTAAAGGTTATAGTCTATAAATATGCTACAGATGTTGAAGGTTCCAGTCTGGTGTATATTTAAAAAGTGTCAATCTTAAACTAAAGTCTGTTTAAATCATCTGGAGCTCGATGGGCGTATGTCAGTCAAACGCCTAGTAACCGGACAACAATAAATGAACTTAGGGTTTACTCTAAATGGTCCAACACACATTGTTTTCTAACCAGCAGAACCTTGGTTTGAAATAGAACATGCAACTATGCTTTGATTTGAAATTGAACGCAGGCATATGCATGGGATTGACTGGAAGTATCCTGTCAATAAAACGCATTTCAATAGCCAGACTTCACCAACAATACCAAGGTCTGCCTGACAACCAAAGGGTCCTCCCATCCAGCTCCAGATGATTTAAACGTACTATAGTGTCTGACTACCGTAAGCTGAAGTTGGCTTGGCTAATATACTGAAATCTGACAGGAATTTTTAGGTTCTCACATCCTCATCATTAGTGTGAAAAAGGTTGATGCAACATCCCCAAGTGGAATAAAAAAATTACACAAAATGCTAGTCTTGTGAAGATACCCTTTCCTTTTCCTAATAATTCTAGTCCTTGTGTGGAGGGAATTAAGCAGCTTTTGAAATTCTTGGTGAATATCATCCAACATCTTGTCTAATGAGGCAATTAGTTGGCAGAATTCAGAGATTCTTTTATAAAATTGTTTCAGAAATATCGATTTGAAAATATTGTCAATTGTATTTGATGAGTTGGAATTCCTCCATATTGATGCACGACTATGACAAGGTTTTTCTTTTTTGTGAGTGCCTTTCTTTGATGAGGCAATTAATGTGGCACATTTTGGCAGTTTTGTGGCTGTCATAATGAATTTCTTTTCAAATGAAGAAACGTTTCCTACTGTAGTTCTGTCTCATTAAGCTGTGCATGCGTGTGATGATGATGCGTGAAGCAATCCGACATTGCTTCCAGTCGGCACCATGGAACGATTTGTTCACTATTTTCTAAAATTGCCAATTAATATGTTGTGATTGTGAACAGAACTCAATTTGATTCAACACTAAGACCCCATGTTTACATTGGAGGAATTTAATGGAGGAAAAGACGTATTCGACTGAAATTCTGCTTTTCAAGATTCTCACTCTGAGACACATGATATGCTTTTAAGGGTTTACCAGAGATTAATAAGTATAAACTTACTGCAGAGCCGCATAGAACATGAAAAAAAACTTGTTCCTTCAGCAAATGATTCTAAGCTAATGCATAAAACGACAAATCTGGAATGTGCCCTGGCTTATGGTAAAAGAGAACCCGTTCGTCTCAGAACCTCTGTGCGTGGAGACAGAACCTTATTCTAAGGTCATCACCACATCTCCTATTAAAGTGACAGTGGCACTTATATGAAGAACTTAATTAACACTGCCCATATAGATTTTCTCCATTCAAAAGAAGATAAGATCTTTTGCTCTTTATGATATGTGACACGAGGACTAATGTACCATTTTTTTCTCTGCGTAATTTGCAGTTTCGTAATCCTTACCAACTCCAAAGTAACCGCATTATCAAGAATATCAAATGACTAATATGGGGAACGTGATGTAGGTACTGTACAAACACTCTTTACATGGGTTAAAATTTCATATTTTTTATAAGGTGATCATGGTTGCCAACTGTACATCAATGAATTCTCTTGACACAAGTTAGGGACTGTCCATTTCAACAGAAGTAAGGGGCAAAAACCATAGAGTGCTGGGGAGGCTCATCTAGGGTTTATTTGGTGACAAACTGTTGTAATCTCTTTGGCCTGTTTGTTAGTTGCTGACATGACTTATAAACCAATTGCATTTGTAAGAGGGCATAAACAAGAAATAAGAGGGCAAAATCACTTTTGGGTTGGTGCAGTCTAGGATTTATTTGTTACAAATTGTTGTGATCTCCTTGACCTGTTGGTTGCTGATGTGGCTTTTAAACCAACTGCTTTGTCAACCTTGTTAATGATCACCCTCTTGTGAATTGCGTCTGGTGTGCCACTTAGGCTATCTATGACGTTTTAAAATTCATCTAATGGTTTCCACCTTGATCCGTACTTTAACAAAAGGACACCCCTCATCCTTAAAACTTGAAATAAGTCACTTTAATGAAACAATACTGTATTTCATCTTGCATTACCGTTGAATTTCAATTAGTACAAATGACACCGTCTATTGTTACTCATCCAATTGACGAGGATTAAAAAACCAAGAGATAAAATTTTGGTCGTTAGCTCCTGCTAATGAGAAGAGAAACTCTAGACAACAGAATTACTTCTTGTTTATCTATTGTTTTCAAACAAGGTAATGGCAGTGGCTTCACTTCATGATACTGTTGCAATCTCAAATAACTTCTAAGATGGCATGAGTGATGAGGTGTCTGGTATTAAACTTGGTTAGATTCGAGTTCATGGTTAATTCTACATGCAAGGCAAGTTGTGAAATAGATTTGGAATTTCAACATTGCTTCTTCTGAGGAAGAGGATTCTGGGCCTTCTTGGGTTTTGTAGATTAATCAGGTAGAATTGCATTGCACTTTCCTATGCCTGGTTACAGTAAATGCACTTAAAGAATTTCGAGTTTCAAGCTTCTGCTAAGCAAATTCATGTGCAATGACAAGTTTGTTGACTCTGTGGCTGTCTGTTCTGAAAGCCCTTTATTTTGGTTTCTCTGCTGACTTTGGGAAGGGTTTCTAGATACACCTCACAGACCCTTCATCCGATGTCACCATATCAACTATGGTGTATAGACTGCTGCTTTCAGGAAACAAGATGAAATAAGATATGACTCATTATTGCCAGGCAAAGACCCAATCAGCTGCACAATTGTGGCTTCTGTGTACATAGTGTGCAATTCATCTAAAAAGCTTTTCAGTGGCTGCGCCAGACTGCACTATATCAGCCAAGACATCTCAGAAAAAGCAACGTAAGTGCTTGACATTCACTGGTAAGAGGTTTCTTAGCATAGTGTGTCAGCAGAATTCCATCACGTTATTAGACTCTAATACTCCTTACCCATGACTGGCAGTATAGCCCATGGGCCACTGACCATAGCGTGGACTCTGGACATTATGAAATATAGGGTATCATATCGGCCTTGAGTTTACAGTCAATATGTCTGACGGAGGGCACTAAACCACCCTAGAATGACAGCTGATTATTAATCTATTGAATATTTCATCAGATATGAATGGAGGAGGAACAAGAGTTATGTCTTGTAGGTTGGCTGGGTGGCCACCATTACATGTCTAGAATTGGTGTTAGATTCGTTGGTAGATGTCTAGAATTGGTAGATTTTTGCTACCAAGCACTTGGCATGCTGCTATTGAAATCACGCCACAAATTGAAATTGAACTTTTTTGTGATTGCCAATATTTGGCAGCAAAATGAGTCGGAATGCGCCGGAAAGAAGACCCAAGATGACACCAGAGAACAATTGCAGAAATGGACAAAGTCAAATTTCATAATGGGCAGATGCTGAAATAAACAAACCGTTGGTTCACCTTGGGTCTTCTTGTGTGTGCATTCCGACTCATTTTGCCCGACCTGCCAAGTCTCACGCACTTGGTGGGAGACTCATGCATTTACACCTGTTCTCCCGCACTACCGCAAGCTGTGTGTATACTCACGCATTTCCCAAAAAGTGAAGCTCTTCAAAAACATTCCCCCTATTTCACAAACTGCGTTTTCCAACCGCGTTTGCTGACTATTGTCTGCTCAGGCAGCGCTCACACCATCTGCCATTTGATTCTGTAATCAGTGTTTTACCGCTAATGCTGACCAATCACAGCCCTTCGCTGAAGGACATTATGCGCCGTTCGGTTTTTTGCCCGTTTTAGACCCTCAAGCAAGGCAACCCCAAAATGGCCCATTCTCCAGCAAAATCTTGCCCAATCTCCATCAGAACACCCTTGGCAGGTCTGTTTTGCTGTTATGGGGCACATATATTATGTTGTAGCAGGGATTAAAGTTTCTTCATCACAAACCTCCTGGGAGTGATCTATCTTACTTCCAAACATACATGTCTCCCCCACGCGACCTCCATTCCGTTATTCCATCATACTCAACAGTCATCGTTTATGGGATTGTAAACATGACAAATTGCATGGATAGGTGCATTATTTTCAAAAAAGCTTTTCTGTTCAAGACTCAGTGTGTTCTTTTTGGATGACGCGATGCATCATCATGGATTTGGTATCCATGCTGTAAATTATGCCACAAATGCATATATATGTTCAATAAGATCAAGGACTGTTTATCAGAATCACCAAAAAGTAAGCCAAGAGATATGGAATGTGAAATATCATTTCAGACTCTTAATTGCAGCAACAATAGAAAGGGATGTGCTCAGTCTTGTAAGTGAATAGCTCCTGTAGAATATGATGCCTAATGTGAGGGTCGAGGGTCTGTGGGTTCGAGTCCGGAGCTCTGTCTTTCACCTTAGAAACCTGTTATTAATTTGTCCTCGAGAATACCAGTGGTATTTGACCTCCAACCTATGTTGGGAGAACAGAAACAGGCATACCATTGCCCACGATTACCATCAGCTATAGGCAGAGTCTCTGTTGCAGTAAGGTCATTTTTAGCAATGAGCCACAGGCCTTTTGGAATTTCTATTGTTCACAAAAACAGCTTGCCTTAGTTAAACTTCAAGGCCTGGAGCCGCCTTCAAGAGGAGTTGGATTAGTCGCAAACAGAATGTTTCAAATTTTTCACTTTTTTCACACATTTCTTCCATGTTCGAGAAACGTTACCCGGTATGTCTTGGTGACACTAGATTTTGATGCACTAGACATCTTAAGTGGCTTCGCCAGCCTTTCATCTCAGGCTCATGTCAAGGATATTTTCTTTGGAAAAACACTAGTTGCTTGGGTGCAGTAATGCAAATGGAAAATTCATTAGGGAATGTGGGATTCCTTAGGTGACCCAAGAAATCTGCCAATTACAGCAGTTTCGGTTTGGTGCCTCGATAATCTCTGATTTTTGTGATCTCTGGAGAAAAGAAAAATATTCATGAGCTATCTCAGATGGCATAATGTCACCACCTGTGATCACAGTTGGCATGGGTTTTTAATCACTTATAGCCATGCCAGATCCTTTGTTATAGAGAACGGCAATATTGATTATTGACCAGTACCAGAATAAAAATATAATCTCATTAAACAGTTTACACGTCATGTCTAGCAATATCTAATATACCAATTGGTACTTTGAGCCACGTTGAAGTGAAGATCTTCTTTTGTAATGAATGAAATTGATCGAGTCAGTAGGTTTGGTGCTCCTGCCAATCTGTTTGTAATGTATATGAACATATCCTGTTAACATCACATGCTCGCTCACCCCACCCTGCCTGCAAACAATGGGAAGATCAGGTTATGTCATGGGAATTAAGAGAATAATTGTATCACAAAACAAAATATCAAATTTTTATTGCCCAACCACCGATGGTTTTATGTTGATAATTGCTGCATATGTCATATTCTTCTCTATTTCTATCATTTCGTGTTCTAATTCAAGACCGCAATATTTAGTGATTTTATCATCTAATGTATTACGCAATTGAATAATTGTTGATTGATTCTTAAAAATGAGGTCATGTGCTTTTTGCAGGTATCGGTTTTGTTTTCATCAGGTGTTATCGATTTGTCGCAAGTGTATAATAATACATTCTGAAAGATTTTCAAAGAGGTTATTCTAGCCTAAAAGGCGAATCCAATATGCTATTTGAATGACAGTTATTCACTACTTTGAGCATTTTTCTACACTACTGGTTTCTTTATTGGTTGTGTAATTGATTTTATGGTTTTTTGAGGGATACTTGATATCTTGGCTGCACATGAAATTTACAAGCATTAATATATGCAGCCGCAGTTCAATCCATGATCATTTATAAGCATTTGCACCCCACTCATAACTTTAGGCCCAAGGGATGTGCGTTCTTTACCCAAGGATGAATGATGTAGTGATCTCATCCTACATGCTTTGTGGCTACCATACCAGCAATGGTGACATCCTGATTGCTCTTGCGGGTGGTGTGTGGATGTCTGAGCAGGTATCTGTCTCCTAGTTCCTGCTGCATCAATAAAGTGGCTGAGCATGTTTCTACTGCCACGTCTGCCCTTTGAGCATTTTCATCTTTCGACAACTTTCATAACATTTCGATCTTGTCGCTTTACTGCAAGTCAACAAACATGAGCAGAACCTCTGTTGTGCTTCTTTGAATTCAGATTGCAATATACAGAACAAACGCAGATATTTTTGATGAAAAATCATACCAAATCTTTTCAACCTTCAATTTTTATCCATCTGACAGGATTAAGAATGTATGCCTTTTGTCATTGATCTGTTTGCTGATTAGAATTTCCATACTCGACAACAGAGCAGTGTGGACTGTTGAATTATGGATGCCCAGCCTATGGAACGCGAGCCGTCGGATTAGGTGACATATGTTATGATTCTTGGGAAAGATGAGCATAATCATATTCACCTGCTTGTCTAAATCTGTTGGTGTCCAATGTCAATTATGGCTTCAATTGTTTGGTTGTGTTGTCCGTATTTCAAGGCATCTTGTGTTATTGTCGATGGCGCGGCTGTTCCATTTATCATGCGACACCATTCAATTGTCCTGTTGGTTATTACCTTGTTATTGTCAGCCTCCAGTATCCTTGAAGATGGGGATTTGGCCTAAGGCGTGCTGCCCCTTAGTGCTGGCGATTGATGCCTAATGCGAGGGTCTGTGGGTTCGAATCTGGTAGGAGGCGATGTCTTTCACCTTAGAAACCCATTTCTATTTCATGTTCCTGTCCTATGTCTGGTGATGTAAGTGTCGTTTTAGAGTCAAAATGAGTCAGTATAGAGCTGTCGTGGTAGTTGTTAGGGCAAAAACAAGGGCCTGTGAGGAATGCCATATCATCATGTCAGTGATGACCACATTCCTTGCTATGGTAACATATTGCCTATCACCTTTGACAAGCGGTAGGTTGCTTGAGGCATTCTGCTAGAATGGAATGGTTTAATTCACTTCAGCTGCGGAGTCGATAATGATGTCCAATAGCTGATACTTGGTGATATGCATGAATGGACGCGATCCTTGGAAAGGTGAGAGGTCAATTTACGAACTGATGAAGTTGTTTTCCAAAGTGAAGTAGCCAGACAGTCATTCATTCAACGTCCTTGAGAAACTTACTCATGACCTTGTCCATAAAGTTATCTTTCAAATCATGAAATAAGGTTCTGCGCGGTGCACCTTGAACAGTCATGACAGGCTATTGTGAGTCCTTCTGTGGACACAGTATGGTACAGTAAACCCTCGCTATAACGTACACGTTGGGATCCACGCAAAATGTACGTTATAGCGAGGTGTACGTTATAGCGAGGAAGGCTTTTGGCGTGTCCATTTTGAATGGCCAACGTGCACAGGGAGCATGGTGCATGTATGCCGACCGTCGCATGCAGACTATTTGACGGCGGTACCAGTTTTCGCGGGTCTTACGGCGATCGCCGCGACATGCTTCACGAATATCGCAAAAAATGAAACAATTGGTACTATTCTATGATTTACATGTAGTTTGGATTTTACCGCAATATTTACATTCGGCATCATCCAAATTCTGCGCCGCAAACTGGGTCAGACGGCAAACTGGGTCAGAATCCAGGCATTGGTACCTTTTTCGCGAATCCGGAATAGATCTACGCATGCGTGCGGTGCCTGCTGGGAAGGTGCCTTGGCAGGGATTGTCCATTTTTAGCTCACCTCTGTGAGGTGAGCTTCTCTCATGGTGTGTTGTCCATCGTTCGTCGGCGTCGTCGTCGTCCGTCGTCGTCGTTAACAGGGGTGGCACGTTTCTAAACCGCTTGGGTTACAAACTTGAAATTTGGTGTACAGGTACCCTATGGTAAAAACTATCTCTGGACCGAAACTTAGCGACGCTGCTTGTACACTCTGGCCTGTAGGTGGCGCTTTGTGAAAACCTTCTTTTGGCCGTATCTCCTGAACGCTATTAGCTGGAACCACGAAACTTTTATGGTGGGTTCCTCTGATGAGACTACATCACATAAATCCCGGGTTTTTGATTTGACCTACTTTTCAAGGTCACAGAGGTCAAAGTTCAAAATTCACTGTTTGGTGGCACATTTCATGGCTATTTGACATAGAGTGTTGTGATTTGGTGTGAAGATATATCTAGGCACCCTGCACAAGTGCACCAAATTTCAACCCGATCGGACTTCAAATATGGCCGCCAGGAAGCCATCTTGAAAAATGGACTTTGACCCACATTTTATAAATAGGAGTAGGTAGGATGTTTTAATGTTGTCAAACTATGTATCTTGCTACCATATAAATATATGGTAAATTTCAGTCAGATTCGACGTCAAATATGGCCGCCAGGCAGCCATCTTGAATAACTGACTTTGGCCATGTCTCACCGGTAGTAAATGTTACGATGTTTTCAATGTTGCCTAAATATTATCTATGCAAGTATCCTGTACATTCCTGCTAAAATTTCAGTCCCAACGAACGTCACGTTTGGCCACCAGGTGGCCATCTTGAAAAATAGAATTTTTGACATGTGTGACCTAGACAGGAAAGTACTTGGTGTGCTCAGCTTTATCTTATCTATCCTGATCCTTCAACATTCACCATGAGAGTCACAGTTTCACAGTTAACCACGGAGACTTAACACAGACAGAGGTGAGCACAATGGCCCTGGCCATTTCGTAGTAACTTGAGAGCGTGTCTGACGAACATTTAATTCTTCTGATGTCGATGATGAATTGTCATAATCAGGCCTACTTACAGTCATAACAGCCAAACTGAGCATGAAGACAACTCGTGTTAATTGACCCAAGCTCATTTGCGTGGTGTGACGGGGAGACATACAGTTTACAGTACATTATTGTACAAAGTATACACTTAACATGTACAATGATCGGCTGAGTCTGAGTGCGGGGGATTTCAAGGAAATACATGTATAATATTTTGGGTGAAGTTGAAATTTGGGGTCCATGGAAAATATACGTTATATCCGGGAGTACGTAATAACGAGGTACGTTATAGCGAGGGTTTACTGTATCTCCATACACCCTAGGATTCCTTGGTTGCATCAACAGTACAACGGATCGAGTATAAATGCCATTAAGGGAAAATAACCATATTGATTATGGATGAATGCATGTATGTTCGGCTGTCAGGCATAATCATGTCAGATTCAACCAGCCAGGGTTTCGTGATAGATGGCTCATGATACATACAGTTCAAGTCCTCAAGTTCATGAGGACTTGTATGCTGATTGATATCATAAAAATCCAGGCGGCAAAATGTCACAAACAAGATGTGCTTTCATATCTTATTCTATAGATATTCTTTAGTGGCACATCCATTTAACCACTTCTTTAGTGCCACATCTTTGTGTAACCGGGACAGTGTCTTAAGACACAGAGTGCAGAATGTTTACGTTAGGCCTAAAAAAAAAATGTCTTGTTTCGGGTCATGTCAGTTTGAAAAATTAGGGTCGGTCGGTCGGAATAAAATTTTATTTTTTACAAATTTTTTCCCAAAGTTTGCTTGAAAAACTGTGTGTAAAATAGGAAATATCAGCTGAAATAACGAAGTGGAACTGATCTGTAACATAGGGGGCCTAGGAAGAGCTGTAGATTCTGCCATGTCATGAATGTTCCCTCTTCATTTGTTGTTCTCTTGTCATTTTTTGAAAGTTTTAATTGAAAAAACAGTATTATTGTGTGATTTTTAGCTCACTGGGGTGAGCTATTACGATGGTGCAGCGTCCGTCGTCCGTCGTCGTCGTCCGTCGTCGTCGTCGTCGTCCGTCGTTGTCCGTTAGCAGGGCACGTTTCGTAACCGCTGGAGCTATTGATCTGAAACTTGGTACATATATACCCCTAGGTCAGATGACCCACGACACCAAGTTTCGGTCC